>PVIA01011732.1:0-42431 GCA_004024845.1 Tonatia bakeri
CTGTAAAATATGGTATTTTATTTCTCAAGGTAAAAGGTATATTTGTTCATTGTAGGAAACAAGAAAGTATAAAAGAAGCAAGAGGGGACTTTCACTTTTTAAAGTAATTTTTTCCTTTTTTGCATTTTACCATTCTGTCCTTGAATTTATTACTTGAGTTTCTATTACTTCTGTAATTAAAATTGGTAAAGAAAAAGTATATGCATTTATTCATTTATTTTTCATCAGATGATAAATAATGATCCAAAGATGAGTTAGATTTAGTAACAAAATAAATTTTTAAAAAATGTTTCATAGCTTTAAAAAATTCATTACCTGGGGATTATCATTCTTAACTTATTGATGCATTTTTATAATCTTTTCTGTATACCATATATATTATATATATAATATATTATATATATATATATATATATTTATGGACTTTAACCTTTACAATAACCAAGTTCTAGAAGCAACCTAGATGCCCATCAGTAAATGAATGGATCAAAAAACTATGGTACATTTACACAATGGAATTCTATGCAGCAGAAAGAAAGAAGGAGCTCCTTCCCTTTGCAACAGCATGGATGGAGCTGGAAAGCATTATGCTAAGTGAAATAAGCCAGGCAGTGAAAGACAAATACCATATAATCTCACCTATATGTGGAACCTAACCAACAAAACAAACAAGCAAGCAAAATAGAACCAGAGACAGTGAAATAAAGAACAAAGTGACAGTAACCAGAGGGGAGGTGGGAGAGTATAAAGGAGGAAAAAAAAAGGAAGTGTTGTCACGAGCATGTATAAAGGACCAATGGAATTTTAAAACCAAATGGGGGTAGGATTAAGGGTGGAAAGTGGGGATGGCTGGATGGTGAGTGGTAGGGGGATAATGGAGACAACTGTACTTCAATGACACTAAAAAAATGTGCAAAAAAATAAATTTTCTTTCTACATTAAAAAAAAAAATCACTGGGGGAGGCTTTAAAAAATACCAGTGACAGAATCCCATACTCAGAACATTTGAATTAGAATCTCTGGGTGCAAGATCCAGGCATAGGTATTTTTTAGAGGCTCCTTAGATAAGTTTAGTATGTACTTCAGGTTGAGTACTTCTGTAATGTATCTATATGTTGCATTATCTTGGACTTTTGGTTGCAAGTAACAGAAGCACCACTGGAAGTGGCTTAAAAAATAAAGGGTACTTTTAGTTTCCTGTTAATTGAAAAGTCTAGAGGTACTGAAGGATTCTAATATTGCATGATTAAAAGTCCAGCAAAGTTTCCCTGAAATTCTCTTGACTACTCTCTTCAATGGACCAGTTTCCCTGGTGGTTCAGATCTTGAAGGAAAAAGGAGCATACCTTCCAAAAACCCATAGGAAGCTTTGAATGGAAGTCCTAAATTCTTCCATTGGCCAATAAGAACTAATAACAGTGGCCAGATGACTGCTGTGGGCTCTTGCCTTAGGCTCAATACTGCCCATCTATGGAGGGACACTGCCACAAGGAGGAAAATCTGGATGCTTTTAGGAGACAAGGAGGATTGGGTGTTAGATAGGCAATCAACAAATGTTCACTACACAGATGTTTAGCTGCATTGGATCATACTATATGTAGCATATTATCCTAATTTTAAAATATACTTCAATATTATATTTAAATGCATTTTGAAACATGATTTTAATTAGCTACATAGGTCTATCATATAGATGTACTATTAATTAAACCCTGTCCTTTCTTTGTACATTACAAGTTTCTTTTAGTGCAGCAATCACTGGCTTTAAACTATTAATGATATTTTGACCCAGTTGGCCTGAGACCATCCTTGTTAATACCTGTTGTCCTGGAATAATTATTAACAATGCCCTATTTAACTCTCAAAAATATACTGGTTTGTAGAAAATTACGTTGTCATCCTGATTTAAACATAAATGTCTGTCCATGTATCTAATCATTTTCTTTTTTTAAGTATATTTTATTGATTATGCTATTACAGTTGTCCCAATTTTCCCCTCTTTGCCCCGCTTCCATCTGGTACCCCCCTTCCCTCCACAATCCCCCCCTTAGTTCATGTCCATGGGTCATGCATATAAGGTCTTTGGCTTCTTCATTTCCTATATTATTTTTAACCTCCCCCTGTCTATTTTGTACCTAGCACTTATGCTTCTTTTTCTTTAATTTTTATTTTAATTGTTGTTCAAGTACAGTTTTCTGTCTTTTACTCCCACCCCAGCCCACCCGCCCAAAAACTCCCCCTAGTTTTTGTCCATGTGTCTTTTATACTTGTTCCTGTAAACCTTTCTCCTTTTCCCCTGAATTCCCTCCCCTTTCCCCTCTGGTAATTGTCAACCTGTTCTCTATTTCAGTGTCTTTGGTTATATTTTGCTTGTTTGTTTGTTTTGTTGTTTGGGTTCCTATTAAAGGTGTGATCATATGGTATTTGTCTTTCACTGCCTGACTTATTTCACTTAGCATAATGCTTTCCAGGTCCATCCATGCTGTCACAAAGGGTAGCCACTTATGCTTCTTATTCCCTGAAACTTTTCCCCCATTCTCCCTCTTCTCCCTCCCTGCTGATAACCCTCCATACGATCTCCATATCTATGATTCTGTTCCTGTTCTGGTTGTTTGCCTAGTTTGTTTTTCTTTCATTTTCAGATTCAGTTGTTGATAGTTGTTTGTTGTCATTTTACTGTTCATAGTTTTGATCTTTTTTATAAATAAGTGCCTTTAACAATTCATATAATAATGGCTTGGTGGTGATGAACTCCTTTAACTTTACCTTGTCTGGGAAGCACTTTATCTGTCATTCAATTATAAATGATAGCTTTCCTGGATAGGGTAATCTAAGCTGTACATTCTTGCTTTTCATCACTTGGAGCACTTCCCAATTCCCTCTAACCTGCGAAGTTTTTTTTTGAGAAATCAGCTGATAGTCTTATGGGGACCTGTCTTTGTAGGTACCTGTCTTCTTTTTTTCTTGCTGCTTTTAAGATCCTCTCTTTATCTTTAACCTTTGGCATTTTAATTACGATGTGCCTTGATGTGGCCTTCTTTGGGTCCAACTTGTTTGGGACTCTCTGTGCTACCTTCCCCAAATTAGGGAAGTTTTCTTTCATTATTTTTTGATATAAGTTTTAAATTTCTTGCTCTTCCTCCTCTCCTTCTGGCATCCCTATGATCCAGGTGTTGGCATGTTTGGAGATGTCCCAGAGTCTTATTCTTTCCTTTTTTTTTTAATTCTTGTTTCTTCATTCTGTACTGGTTGACTATTCATTTCTTCCTTATGTTCCAAATCATTGATTTGAACCCTGGCTTCCTTCCGTGCACTGTCGGTTCCCTGTGGATTTTTCTTTATTTCACTTAGTGTAGCATTCATTTCTTCCCTTATGCATTTGCTGTACTCACCAAGTTCTCTGAGTATCCTTATCACTAGTGTTTTGAACTCTGCATCTGATAGATTAGTTTTGCTTAGTTCTTTTTCTGGAGGTTTGATCCATTCTTTTATTTGGGCTGTATTTCTTTGTCTCCTCAATTTGGCAGACTGCCTGTGTTTGTTTCTGTGTATTACGTAGAGCTGCTTTGACTTCTTGTCTTGGTAGCATAGCCCAATGTAGTAGGCATCCTGTGGGGTCCAGTGGCACAGCCTCCAGTATCACTCAAGCTGGGTACTTGAGGTGCACCCTTTGTATGAGGTAAGTATACCCTTCTGTTGTAGTTGAGCCTTGATTGTTATTGACACATCAATGGTAGGGATTTACCACAAGGCCGATCAGCTGCAAGGACTGGCTATGACCACTGACCACTGACTTCTGACCACTGTGGAGTATCAGCTGTGCAGAGGCCCTCCCCACATATCATGACTTCAGAGGGGCTCTGGTGCCCACCAAATTCACTCCTTGAGTGTGTCACTTGTGGAGATTGTTGGTGGTGGTGCTTTGATGTGGTCTGATGCTGTCCACTGAGTACACTGGCTCTGGGGCCTCCTGTGAGGTGAAGGCCAAGGTCAGCCACCACCTGTGTGTTGCCTGAGGCCACCCACTATAAGCTACAAAGCGATGTGCAAATGGTTGCTACTTGTGCTGGGCTTAGAGGTGCCTAGGCAAGGCCAAGCTGTGAATGAAGGCCCACTGCTACTAGTGCTAAGCCTGGGGCAACATAGCAAGCTGCACAGAGCTCACTGAGGCCAGATGTTGCTTGTTTGAGAGAATTTAAGAAAGTCTGAAGCATTGGCCAAGACAAGACATTTGTATGGAAAAGCCACTGGAAACAGCTTGATTGGGCCTGAAAGTTGGGTGGGGTGTGGTCACCAGTGTGGGGCAAACAGTGTGATCCAGGTAGATGGAGACTCAGATATGGTGTCTCCCTGCTGGCTATGTTGGAGGAGGGCTCAGCAAAGAAACAGTGGCCACTGCCAACATTTCTGTCTGGGATAAAGCTGCCCCCTACATCTCTTACCCTGATGCCAGATAATTCAGTTTTTCCTCATATGTCTCTGATACCTTTTAAGCTACTTCCCACTCTGGAACTCAGAGAGAGTGAGTTGGAGTAAGTCTGTGTATGGGCCCTTTAAGGGAAACTGCCTAGGACTCCAGAAGTTTCTGTCTTCTTCAGTCTCCATCCCCACTGGTTGTTACAGCCAGAAGTTATGGAGACTTCTCTTCCTGGCACTAGAATCCTGGGTTGGATGGCCTGGTATGGGTCTGGGACCCCTCACTTCTCAGGGGGTCCTCCACAGCCAACATAACCCTCCCAGTTTTCATCTGCCATATCTGGGTGTGGGTCTAGCCCGTTTTGTGGCTCCACCCCTCCTACCAGTCTCGGTATGGTTTCTTCTTACATTCCACAGTTATAGAACTTCCATTCGCTTAGTTTCAGGTGGTTCTGAATAATGGTTGTTCTGTTGTTTAGTTGTAATTTTGATGTGGTTGTGGGAGGAAGTGTGTACCATGTTGGCCTATGCTACCATCTTAACCAGAAGTCCCCTTTTTCTTGTTTAACAGTTGCCAATTTGATAGGAGAAAAAAGAAGATGTGTTAAAAATCTGATTAGTGGATTTTTAGATTATTAATAATTGACCATTTGTATATCTTATTTTGTGACTTGTCTGTTTATGTCTTTTGTTCATAAAGAGTCCTTTATATGTAAATACTTTGTCCACCATATTTGTTGAAATTTTTTCCTGTTGGCATTTAGCTTATTATCTTTTTAATTATATTACAACCTTTAACTATCTGTAAATGTGATTATCTATAAGTGCCTTCCTTTATTTTTTCATTGCATTTATGCTTGGAAAGTCCATTATTTTTCTTTGGCCAGATTAATATTTCACCTTATATTTACAACCTACCTTAAAAATTCTTATAGGAGTTTTAGTTTTTTTTTTTTAAAGAAATTAACCCTTGAATACACTTGGAATTCATTTTGGTATAAATTTTGAAGAAAATGTGAGATCATATGGTATTTGTCTTTCACCACCTGGCTTACTTCACTTAGCATAATGCTCTCCAGTTCCATCCATGCTGTCGGGAAGGGTAGGAGTTTTTTCTTTCTTTCTGCTGCATAGCATTCCATTGTGTAAATGTACCACAGTTTTTTATCCACTATTTACTGATGGGCACCTAGGTTGCTTCTAGCACTTGGCTATTGTGAATTGTGCTGCTATGAACATTGGGGTGCATAGTTTCTTTTGGATTGGTGTTTCAGGGTTCTTAGGGTATAATCCCAGCAGTGGAATTGCTGGGTCAAAAGGCAGTTCCATTTTTAGTTTTCTGAGGAAATTCAATAGTGTTTTCCACAGTGGCTGCACCAATCTGCTTTCCCATCAACAGTGCACTACGGTTCCCTTTTCTCCACAACTGTGTGACAGCATGAATGGATCTGGAGAATATTAAACTAAGTGAAATAAGCCAGTCAGAGAAAGACAAATAACATGATCTCACTAATATGTGGAACCTAATTAACCAAATAAACTGATGAACAAACTAGAACCAGAGGTATGGATACATGGAACAGTCTGAGAAATGTCAGAGGGGAGGGGTTGGGGAGGACTGGATAAAAGAAGGTGAAGGGATTAGCTAAATATATGTGCATAGCCCATAAACACAGACAATAGTGTGGTGAAGGCCAGGGGAAGGAGCAGAGGCTGGGTAGAAGTGGGCAAAGCAGGAAAAATGGGGGATGTGTGTAATAGTGTCTCCAAAAAAATGTTTTTTAAATAAAATAAAAATTAAAAATTAAAAAAATTGAAGATAAGTTCTCACTTTACTTTGTTTTGCCAATAGTTTAACAAGTTCTCTATTAACTTGATTGAAATTGTCTTACAGATATAATTTGGGAAAGAATTGATATCTATGATTATCAGCCTTGTGCTTACCACCCAGGTACTTTGTCTATCTCGTCATTTATTCAAGTCTTTTACTTTTTACCTTTTAGTTTATTCATGTAGTTTTCTTCAAATAGTTCTTACATACTTCTTAATGAGATTATTTCTAATTATTTTGTATAATATTTGATAAGATGCATGGGGTCTTTTTCACCCATTATATTTTCTCATAGGTTATTGCTGTTATATGGAAAGGCTATTTATTTTGTATACAGTCATTTATTTTCTGAAATTCAGCTGACTGATTCTATTTAAAAACATATAATTTGTAAGAATTATATTGCATATCCTTTTTAATAATTAGGTTTCTAATTCATTTCTCATGTTTTAGAAAATATACATATGCTGACTATAGGGGAATTCTTGTTTTGTCTATGACTTTAAAGAAAATGCTTCTAGTGTTTTACGCTTAAGTAAGATAGTGACATTTAGATTAAGAAACATATTTTCATCCTAATAGAGAAACATCCCTCTATTTCAAGGTTAAGAGATTATTTTTCATTCTGTTTTTTAAAAATTGAGTTTAATCAAATGTATGTTTTCTACTTGTGTTTATAAATAATATTTTCTTCCTTTGCTCCACTGATGTGATGGATGTTATGGATAGGTTTCATTATATTGAAATATCCTTACATTACTGAAATAAACCATATTTAGTGACATATTATTCTTTTTATATGCTGTGAATTCACTTTGCTGGTACTTTATATGCAATTTTTACTCATATACTCATAGCTAAACTTGGTCTTTGGTGTGTGTATGCATGTGCTATCTTCATCAGCTTGAAATAGGGATACTGATTACTTTGAAAAATAAATAGGAAAGTTTCCAATTTTATCCTTGTTTTTAAATTTTATAACTCATTTTGATTTCTTTTTTCTTTCCTGTTAACCTTTTGCTTTGCATTTCTGTATTATTCTACCTTCCAGTGACTGTTAACCTGGTACTGTTTCACTTATCTATTAGCTCAAAGAGGGTGAGGACAGTGTCTATATTTGCTCCCCATTCTATTCTCAGCTCCTTGGAGCAGAGATATAAGAAGATGGATGAGGAAATGATGTATTCTGTAACCCAGGGAACATTGGTGATGGGATTTAAAAATTAGGATTGGTTATTTCCTTATGTTTCATCATCTTTCTCTTACTTGCTTCTCCCATTTATTAACTACCCCTTTATTCCTTAACCTCTTGTCATCTACCAAAACCATTCCAGTCTACTCTCACCAACAACCCTTTTAATTGCCCAGATGACCTTTTCTCAGTTCTCATTTTTCTTGTTCTCCCTGTAATAGTTGACACTGCTGATATCTTTAAATTCTGGCTTCTTGGCTTCTGGCACTGTGCCCTATCCTTTCTTGCACGTCCATCTCTAAGTTACTGTCCAATGATAGATAATACAGATTGAACAAAATGGGTCTGGTGTAAGACAATGTCCAGTGGTGGGAGCTGTGGAGAATAGAGAGTACATGCTTTGTGTAAAAGGCAGGTGCACCAGAAATTCATTGTCATGCAAAGATGTTGGCCCAACATTGCAACATCTCAAGATTATTCAGGAGAAGCTGGACATTTTTAAAAACTTTAATGTTGATTTACAAATGTTGGCAACTAATTACATTAAAAATTGAATCCAGACAAAACACATCTGTGGGCTATCAGTTAGTTAGTGATCTCTGGGCTACAGGGTTTTTAGATTCATAATTACAACACAATTTTTCTTATAGGGATTTAAAATAATCAGCTTTATTGGTATATAACTTATATACAATAAAATGAATATGTTTTAAATGTATAGGTTGATAAGGTGGTTTTAGCTGTTGTTTTTAACAGATGTAAAAACCTTTGTAATCACTACCCCAATCAAGATGAATAATATTTCCTTGCAACTTTCTGGTAAATCATTCCTGACCCACAGCTGCTGTTCTGACTTGTGCTCCATAGTTTAGTTTTGCCTGTCATAGAACTTCATTTAAATTGACTCAAACAGTATATACATTTCTATGTCTGGCTTCTCTCACTCAGCATACTGTTTTTGAGATTCATTCATGTTCTTGTACATATCAATAACTTATACTTTTAAATGACATGTAGTGTTTCATTTTATAAATATACAGTAATTTGTCTATCCAGTTTCCTGTCGATGAATGTTTTAAGGTTGTTTTCTGTAAGAATTTTAAGTAAAAGTAGAGTTTAAAAATTATAAATGTTTAGTTATAAACCTAGACATCACTGAGTAAATCCATCTTTTGATTACAGTTAGCTTTTGTTGCTCTATTCTTTAGCTTGGATCTCTTCCACATCCTAATCACCTTTATCATTCATCGTCTGTTGTTACCATGAACAAACCACCAGAGCCTACTGAACACAAAACAGATGTGACCCTAGCAACACCCCCTCCCTCATTTTAGGTACTAGCTCCTTCTGGCAGCACTCAGTATCTGATTATTATCTTTATACATCTATATGATGCAAATCCTATATCCTATTAATTCATTGAGTTTGGAAACCTTACTAGTAGGAGAAATGCCTGTTTACCATTCTTGGGTAGTCAGGTGAGAAACCTTGTTTGATATATAAACAGAAATGAGTGAATTTATTACTTCTCTTATGCTACCTGGCCTTCAATAATTATCTGTGAAATCTTTGTGAATGTAAACCTTGAAGTGAAACTGAAAATATAACAAATATCAGGCTATTTGATGTGTATATTTATGAATTCAACATGCATTTAAAAATACAGTTGAAATACCTCCTTTACCCTTCTGGGGTCCCATTTCCCTCTCTTCTTCTCTTCCCAGTGATAACCACTATCCTGAACTTAATATTTAACTTTTCCATGCATATACATATATTTTTAGTGCACATATATCCATAAATAATTATTAGTGTTGTTTTTTTCTTTTTAAAACTACATAAGCAGCAGCATCTTGTATTCATTATGTTGCAATTTGCTTTTTTTGTATAATGTTATGTTTGTGAAATTTTCCATGTTGATACATGTAGTGCTAGTTCATTCATGATAACTGTTCTGTAGTATTTAATTGAATGAATGTTCCACAATTTATTCTTCGATTCTCCTGCTGATAGTAATTTATGTGGTCCCTAAATTTTATTATAAGAAATGCAGTAATGAATATCTTCTGCTAGTCTCCTTATGTTGTGCATATATAAGAGATTCTCTATGGTTTTTACCTAGAAGTGGTATGGCTAGGCTGTATGTTGTGCACCCTCCCCCTTCTCATCAAATGTTTTTGTAGCTTGTTAACTGGTATTTAACTTCAGTTTCTCCAAGAATTTATAACAGCATCCTGTATTAGAGTTTAGACTAAGTCAATATAACAGGTACAAAATATACTGGCCTAAACTATAGAGAAGTATACTTCTCTCATGTAGCAGGCTAGAGTCCAGTTCAGTTTGTTGGCTCTGTCCCATGAGGTACTGCAGAACCCAGGTTCTTGTGCCACAGTGCTTTGACATTCCCTAGGGCAAGGATCTGCAAACTACATTCCCAGGCCAAATTATGTCCACTGCTTTTTTTTTAATTTAATATTTAAAAAAATGTTATCTTTATTGTATTTTTCCATTACCTTTTACTCCCCTTGTACCCCTAGCCCCAGCAATCACCACCACACTGTTGTCCATGTCCATGAGTCCTTTTTTCTTTTTGTTCAATCCTTCCTCCCTAAGGATTGACTCCTCCTCACCCCCTACCAGTCTTGCTGTGGTGAAATGGTTTCTTTTGTCTGTCCATGGTTATAAGGTTTCTCTACAGCAGGTGGTTATTCTGGATGATTTCTCTACAATTTAGTTGCAGTTCTAGATTGGTCCTGGGGAGAGGTTAGTGTAGCTTCCACTTATTCCTCTGCCATCTTGGATCCTTCTCCCCACTGCTCTTTTTTATGGCCATGAGTTAAGAGTGGTCTTTATGTTTTGAAATGATTGAACACTTTGAAAAAGAAAACTTTCAAAAAACAAAAATGGAAGAATATTTTGTGCCCTGGCTGGTGTGGCTCAGTGGATTGAGTGCCATCCTGCTAACCAAAGGGTCGCAGGTTCGATTCCCAGCCAGGGCACATGCCTGGTCCCCAACAAGGGGTGCATGAGAGGCAACCGCACAGTGATGTTTCTCTCCCTCTCTTTCTCCCCTCCTCCCCCTCTCTAAAATAAATAAATAAAATATTTTTTAAAAAGAATATTTTGTGACTTGAAAATGATATGAAATTAAAATTTCAGTATTCTGTAAAAAAGTTTTATTGGAACACAGCCATATCCACTTGTTTCCATATCATTTATGGCTCCTTTCAAGCTATAACAGCAGAGCTGACTAATTGGGACAAAGGCTATATTGCCTGCAAAACTATTCAAGCCTAAAATATGTATTATCTGGTCCTTTACAGAAAAGATTTGCAGACTCTTACCTTAGTGTGCTGTCCATATCTACATGGTTTGAGTTGAATAATGACCATGACTTCTTCACTGCAGCCATGGGGAGAAGGAATGAGGAGTGGAGGACAGTCAGTTTCTTTTTCAAAGGATAGGGTCCATTGATATGTTGTTGGCCAGAATTTAAGGAACAGAAATTTGCCAGCTCCTGAAGAAGTCCTTCCATGTTGCCCATCTCAATCACAACTCCTTTATTCCTGTCCTAAGAAACCACTCTCCTGACTTTAGAGTATTCCCTTTCTTGTGTTTTGAGAATAGTTTAATCACTACAATGTGCACATTTAAAAAATAAAATAAAATGTACATATTTTGATATGTCTTTTAACTTTGTTTTGGTCTATAGGTTCACTCTTCATCCTTTCTTTTCTTTACAGTTTATCTCTTGATGAACTCAGAGAATAACATCTGTAATTTCCCATTGTCTGGGGTTTGCTGATTTCACACTCATGGCAGAGTCCAACATCTTTCTGTGTCCTGTGTTTCTTGCAGATTAGCAGGGGATTCCAAGAATGGATCAGAGTCAGGTTTGATTCCTACGTCAAAACTATAGATGCTATTTGGTAAGACTATGGGAAGTATAGTGTCTGGTCATTTCTCATTTCGTGATGTTAGCAGTCATGAAGGCTGCAAGATGGTGGTATTTTAATTGTATAATTTCTTTTCAATTCATTAGTTGGAATACTTTTATAAAGAGCAGTTTCCTTCTACTACTGGAATACCCAGTGGTACACTTCCTATGATTTAAACATATTAGATGGGTTTCAATTCTTTGTAATTTTTATCAGCTTGGCTAAACTGAAACTATGTTTCCCAGAATCCCCTTCCCTCTATGGTATCAGATTAGAGTTAGCCAAAGGAGAAATTTGTGTGAGATTTGGAAGCAAGAAATGACACCGCTATTTCATTCTCTGTAGGCTGTTGTTACATGCAGTGAGAGCCAGACACAGAGGTGCCTGCGGGTTCCAGCTTGTCCTTGCTTTCCCCTGCTCAGTCCAGCACTTCTTCCCATCTGCCAGCTTTGCTAAGGGCATCCAAGGTTAGGGTTGTGGGTTGCCAGGTAAAGTGTAGGATACCAGTTACACTGAATTCAGAAAAGCAATGAAAAATTTTTTAGTATCAGTATGGCTCATATGTGTATACGCACACACATATATAGTATGCATGTAAAATATTCATGTAAAATATATGTTTAAAACATGTAGAAAACACATATACATTTTGCACACACATTTTAAACATGTGTGTTATACATGTGTTTGACACATATGTATATATGATATATATCTTACAAATATAGTATGCATACAGCTTTCCACAGACTTATATACATATACATTTTATATATACAGGGTGAGGCAAAAGTAGGTTTACAGTTGTGAGTACACTCTGGCAACATAACATGCTTGGCTGTTTTGTGACTTTCCTCTGATCTAACTCTCTTTTTGATACTTACTTTCTCAGCCTCTTTCACAGTTATGTAAGGCTGTATTTCTATAAGAAATCTCTTATTTCATAATACTCATAATGGTTCAGCTTTTAAATATATGTTTATATATTGTATTATTATTCAATACTGAGTCACATAATCCTGGTCCAAGAAATGCCAAGCCAGTCAGTGTGCTAAAATTACATCACATCCTCTATGGATTTCATTTATTATATTTACTAGAATTATGTACTTGTTTAATTAACTTGTTTAATCGCTTAGTGCTCCCTAGGGGTATTTAAAGTATTTTTTAAAGTACTTATAAAAAGTACTTTTGTAAGTAAACTGCATATTTGCAAATGCAGTTTAAAATGTTTAAGAAAATTTAGTTAAGTCATAGGCCTAACAGAATAACATTTGTAAATTGAAATGAAAAGTTCAAGAAAAACTTATGTTTAAAACTTTCTAACTTTAATAAGTTTAAATGAAAGAAACCCATGTAATAATAGCCTCTTTTTTTCATGAAAGTCACCTTCAATTATACCAACTAGCATTTGCATTTTCTTTTAATTCTATTTAACTTTGTAATATTTGAGTTTTTCCAAATTTTTCATTATACCCTTTATCTCATTGAGGCCACAGTTTTTTTTCTTGTAGAGCCTGTTTTTCTGCTCTGATCTGGACTGGTTGTTCTTGTAGCCTACTGTACGACCAGAATATTGGGATTTCCCTCTCCTGCTCTGCTGACATAAATCCACTATTTTCTGGATCATGTTGTGACTAAGACTGCTAGTTGCCCTTCAATTTCCATCTTTCCTTCTAAAATAGTAATAACCTCTTCCCATTTTTAGTAGGACAAATAAAGATATTTCCTGGTCTTCCTTGCAGGTAGCTATGACTATGTAACTAAGTTCTGGCCATGGAAATTGACATCTGGGATTTCCAGATTCTGTCCTTCTTATCCTTCTTTCTTTCCTCTGTCATTACCATCTCCATTCTGTTGCCTGAAATATGGATGTACACAATGGTGCAATAACTTAGAACATAACTTTTGACATAAACACCCTGGGGATGATTAAGCAACAAGATTAAATAAAATGTAGTGACTTGACACTGGATCCTCAGTTGTTATTATTATTTTAGTCCTCACCTGAGGATTTGTTTATTAATTTTAGAGATAGAGGAAGGGAGAGAGAGAGAAAAAAAAGCATAGATGTGAGAGAAAACCATTGGTCAGTTGCCTTTTGTATGTGTCCCAACTAAGGACTGAAACAGCAACCTGGGTATATGCCTGACTGGGAATTGAGCTTGCAACCTTTTGGTGCATGGAATGATGCTCCAACCAAGTGAGTCACTTGGCCAGGGCCATTGCTCATTATTTAATTAAAAATTTTTGAACTCCTTTTTGAAATAATTTCTGGCTTAAAACATGTTATAACAGGAGTATAAAGAATTCTTGTATATACAATGTGTTAATGTCTTTTAACACAATAATAGTTCAATTATCCCGCTTCTTCAGAAGGCTGCCAGACAAGTCGAAAAGGACAAACACCATTTTTGGAGAATAAATCATTGCTTTCTCTGGTACTAATAGTCTACTCCAACAGTATGGGCTGCCATCTTCAGAGCCACTTCCAATCTGGAGATTAAGATATGATAGGCAGACAATTTAAAATGCTGCATCTCTCTCTTACCAGATAGTGGCTACTTCTTTCTTAGCACTAAGCCCTCCCTAGATAAATTTTTAAGTAGATTCCAGAGTTCTGCAAAACTTGATTCTGACAGGTTTTTGCCAGCTCATTGGTTGCCTTTGCAGAGGGAAGGATCAGTGGAGCTCCCTATTCTGTCATTTATGGTGATTTCACTATCCTGTCCATTTAATTATTTTTAAAAAATGTTTTTCAATTATATATAGTCGACATACAATATCTTATTTTTAAGTGTACAACATAATGATTAGACATTTGTACAACTTAAGAAGTGATCACCTTGATAAATCTAGAACCCATCTGATACCAAAGTTATTACAATATTGACTATATTCCCTGTGCTGTACTTTATATCCCCATGACTTTTCTGTAACTACCAATCTGTACTTCTTAATTCCCTCATCTTTTCGCTCATCACCCAACCCCTCACCCATCTGGCAACCATCAAAATGTTCTCTGTATCTATGAGTTCATTTTTGTTTTTATTGTTTGTTTATTGTTTAGATTTCACATATGAGTGAAATCATATGGTATTTGTCTTGTTCTGTCTGACTTATTTCACTCAGCACAATACTCTCTCAGTCCATCCATGTCATTGCAGGTGGCAAGATTTCATTCTTTTTTATGGCTGAGCCATATTCCAATGTATACATGCACCATTTCTTTCTCCATTCATCTATTGATGGACACTTACATTGCTTCCATATCTTGGCTATTGTAAATTATACTGCGATGAATACATGGATGCACACGTGTTTTCAAATTAGTGTTTTGGGTTTTTTTGGATGAATATCTAGAGGTGGAATTGCTGGGTCCTTTGTATCTTGTTATAGCCTTTGTTTTAAAGCCTATTTTGTCTGGTATATGTATTGCTGCTCCAGCATTTTTGTTTCTGGTTTCCATTTTTATGAAATATCTTTTACACTTCCTTTACTTTCAGTGTGTATATGTCTTTCAATCTAAAATGAGTCTCTTGTAGACAGCATGTATAAGGGTCTTATTTTGTTATCCATTCAGCCACCATATGTCTTTTGTTTGGAGTGTTTCATCCACTTGCATTTAACGTAATTGTTGATATATATGTATTTATTGCCATTTTATTATTCATATTTTTTTATCTTCTTCTTAAAGATAAGCCATTAACATTTCTTGTAATATGGGTTTGGTGGTAAACTTCTTTAGCATTTTCTTATCTGAGAATCATTTTATCTGTCTTTCCATTCTAAGTGATAGCTTTGCTGTGTGGAGTAATCTTAGCTGTAGGTCCTTGGCTTTTCACCACTTTGAATATTTCACATCAGTCCCTTCTGGCCTACAAGGTTTCTGTTGAGAAATCAGCTGACAGTCTTTTGGGAGATCCCTTGTAGGTAACTAACTACTTTTCTCTTACTGCTTTTAGGATTCTTTCATTTTTTGGATTCTTTTTTCTTATTTTTAAAAACAACAGAATTTTAATTTTATTTATTATAAGTATATTTTATTGATTATGTTATTACAGTTGTCTCAATGTTTTCTCCCTTTTCTCCCTCCTCTGCTCTATACCCCCATCCTCCAACATTGTCCCCTGCCTCCTTATTTCATGTCCATGAGTTGTACATATAAGTTCTTTGGCTTCTCTGTTTCCTATGCTATTCCTAACCTCTCCCCATCTATTTTATGCTGACCAATTATGCTTCTTATTCCCTGTACCTTTTCCCCCATTCTTCCCCTCCCCTCCCCACTGATAGCTCTCCATGTGATCTCTATTTTTGTGATTCTGTTCCTGTTCTAGTTGTTTGCTTAATTTTTTTTTAAGGTTTGGTTGTTAATAGTTGTGAGTTTGTTGTCCTTTTACTGTTCATATTTTTTATCTTTTTTCTTAGATAAGTCCCTTTAACATTTCATATAATAAGGACTTGGTGATGATGAGCTCCTTTAATTGACCTTATCTGGGAAGTACTTTATCTGCCCTTCTGTTCTAAATGAGAGCTTTGCTGGATAGAATAATCTTGGATGTAGGTTCTTTTCTTTAATGACTTTGAATACTTCTTGCCAGCCCCTTCTTGCCCATAAGATTTCTTTTGAGAAATCAGCTGATGACACTCCTTTGTAGGTAACTCTCTCTTCCTCTTGCTTCTTTTAATATTTTCTCTCTATCTTTAATCTTGGGTAACTTAATGATGATGTGCCTTGGTATGTGCTTCCTTGGGTCCAAATTCTTTGGGACTCTCTGAGCTTCCTGGACTTCCTAGAAGTCTATTTCCTCTGCCAGATTGAAGAAGTTTTCCTTCATTATTTTTTCAAATAAGTTTTCCATTTTTTTGTCTTCCTGTTGTCCTTCTGGCACCCTTATGATTTGGATGTTGGAATGCTTAAAGTTGCGCCATAGATTGCTAAGCCTCTCCTCATTTTTTTGAATTCTTGTTTCTTCATTCTGTTTCAGGTGGATGTTTGTTTTTTCCTTTTGTTCCAAATCGTTGACTTGAGTTCTGGTTTTCTTCCCTTCACTTTTGGTTCTCTGTATATTTGCTTTATTTCACTTTGGATAGCCTTCATTTCTTCCTTCATTTTGCAACCAAGTTCAACCAGTTTTGTGAGCATCCTGATTACCAGCATTTTGAACTCTGCATCAGATAGGTTGTCAATGTCCTCATCGCTTAGCACATTTCTGGTTTTTTTTTAAAGATTTTATTTATTTATTTTTAGAGAGAGGGGAAAGGAAAGATAAAGATCAATGTATGGTTGCCCCTCACACGCCCCCTGCTGGAGACCTGGCCTGCAACCCTGTATGTGCCCTGACTGGGAATTGAACCAGCAACCCTTTGGTTTGCAGCCCAGTGCCTAATCCACTGAGCCACACCAGACAGAGCTCTGGGGTTTTGACCTGTTCTTTCATTTGGGCCATATTTCTTTGTTTCAGTGCACCTATTATGTTGTAATGGGGTGGAGCATTAGGTATTCACCGGAGTGGGGCGACCCTCTTTGCTGCATTGTGGCACTGTCTGTGGCCGAAGGGTCAGAGAGGGAACAATGCCTCTCACTTGCTCCACTCTATCCCACTTTCCAGCAAACTCTCCTGTGAGACTGGGAGTCTCTCCTGCTGTTGCAACCCCTGCAGTAGTTCAAAGTTAGTTTTGAGTCTTTAGCTTTCCATTTAGCCAGCTGTGCCTCACCTGCACAGTCTGTTGACTTGTCACGTGTCCTCTATGCTTGGATGACCATCTCCTGTCTCCTGTCTCCGCCTCTCCTACCAGTCTGGGTGAATGTTTCTTTAACTCCTTGGTTGTCGGAGATCCATGCAGTTTGATTTTCTGGAACTTCTGGTTGTTTATTGTTTTTAAATTGGTTGTTATCTTTCTTTTGTTTGTGCAAAGAAGCAAAGTACTTTTACCTATCCCTCCATCTTTGCCAGAACTCTAAACAACCAGATTCTTTTTTCTTTTTGCTGTTCTGATTAGGTGTTTTCCACTACTTTGTCTTCCAAATTACTAATTCAGTCCTCTGATTCATCTAATCAGCTGTTGATTCCCTATAACGTATTCTGTATTTCAATTATTGTATTCTTTATTTCTGACTGGTTATTTTTCATGTTTTCTATCTCCATTTTTATATTTCCTAGGTCTTTACTAAAGTTCTCACTAGGTTTCTCTACTCTTCCCCTAAATTCATTGAGCATCCTTATAACCAGTATTTTGAATTCTGCATCTGGTAGATTGCTTGTTTCCATTTTGTTTAGTTCTTTTTATAGGGTTTTGTTTTATTTTTTTATTTGGGACATTTTGTTTGTCTCCTCATTTTGGCAGCCTCCCTGTCATTGTTTCTATGTGTTAGGTAGAAATGCTATGTCTCCTGGTCTTGTTAGAGTAGCCTTATGTTGTGAGTGTCCTGTAAGGCCCAGTAGCTTAGCCCCCCTGTAACTTGAATTGTGCCCTCCAGGAACATGCTCTCCTCCCCATCATTCCACCTCTGTGTGGGCTGTGTGTGCCTTCCTGTTGTAGTGGAAACTTGATTGCTGTTGGCCTATCAATGGGAGGGATTTACCCCCAGATCAATTGGCTATGAGGACTGGCTACAAGCATAGCAGCAGAGTTAGTGTGCAGGGGACAACTCCATGGAGCAGGACTCACATCTGCAGGGCTCTGGTGCCCAGTGAGTCTCACCCTTGAGTAGAGGTGGTTGGGTGGTGCTTTGATGTGGTGGGAAGCTGTCCACTGTGTGCACTGGCTCTGGGCTTCCCAGGATGTGCAGACCAAGGTCAGCCACTACCTGTGCCTTGCCCAGGACCTCCCAGCATGGGCTAAAAATAGATCTGAAGATGGCTACTACTTGTGCTGGACTTGGAGGTTCCAGGGAGAAACCAAGCTGCCAACAGAGGCCAGCTGCTGCTAGTACCAGGCCTAGGGCCACTTAGCAAGAGGTATGGGGCATGCAAAGGCCAGATGCTGCTTGTTTCGGGTTTGTGAACCTTTAAGTTATTTTAGGAAACTCTGCAGCATGAACCAAAACAGGCCCTTTGTGTAAAAATGTCACTGGAAAGAGGCGCTACAAGTTGGGGAGGGGCAGGGTCTCAGAAAACACCAGGGTGGAACAAACGGTGTTAGCCAGGTTGATGGAGACTCAGCTGTGGACCCCACCTCTGGGCTCTGTGGCTCTTTCAGGGGAGGGGTCAAAAAAGGAACAATGGCCTCTGCCAGCACTTCTGTCTGGGAGAAAACTATCCATCCAGCCCTTGCCCTAATGCCAGGGAATTCAGTCCATCCCCATATGTCCCTGGTGCCTTTAAAGCTGCTGCCCCAGTGGTGAAGCTCAGAGTGAGTCAGTAAGCAAGTAAGTCAGTGTCTGGGCCCTTTACAAGAAATGCCATATTTTGCACTGTACAATAAGCTCCCATGTACACTGCACACCCATGTTTTTGGCCCAAACTATCAGGAAAAAAACTTCTAAAAATTTGTTTAATTCAATTATTTATTTATTTATATTTAGAAACAAGACCAATTATCATGTTCTAGGGTACTATTTTACATATGGATATCATTATTGCATTTTTAGAGTTACACTTTTAATGCATAAGCACAAGTAAAAGAATCAAAAACATTTATCTAGATACAGAATTAGTACTACCCATGTATAATGCACCTCCTTATTTTTCCCTCAAAAATTTGGGCAAAATTGTGCATTATACATGGTGAAATATGGTTCCTGGGACTTCAGAATTCCCTTGCTGTTGGGAACCACCCTGTCTGGTATCAGAAGCTGTAACCCCTGCCTAGGCTAAGGCTGAGGGAACGACCTTGGAACCACAAGCCAGCAAGGAGACAAAAACTTATCTCCCTGGCAGGAGCACTGCTTCTGATCCTTTTACTTCACCCTGCCTGAACCCCAAAGCTTGGTTGGTTAGCCAATGACAGGTAAGATTCCCCAAGGGGGGAACAACCTAAAACAGGCATGATCACGTGGGAGGCCCCCAAGAAAGGACTTTGGGGGCTATGGCAAAAGGGGATGATGGACCCTCACTCCCCGGCTTTGACAAAGCCTGAGTGCTCATTCCATCTGCGAGAAAATCTTCTTATCCCTTGGTTGCCTTAGTTCCCCTTGCTCCACCTAAGCCTGAAACAATGACAGGGTGGTGCAGCCCTGTACTAGAAAGGGTGGGTTCCCTGGGTGATCAGGCCTAAGAAAGAATATGTAAATCCTGTGAAACCTGCTTTGTTTAGAATGCTCTCAATTGAATGAGAAGGGTCCAAGGAGGAAGTAAGTTTGTTCTTCAAAGTTTTATAGCTCTTTGACCCTGACTCAAAGTAAGCTCTCAGAGTTCCTTGTTATTTGATCCTTACCTCCCTGCAATCAGTAATGAGCTTTACCTGAATTCTTGTACAAACGAACCCAATAAAAGCCCTGCTGGAAGAGGAGAACACACGCCCTCCACCAGAGAGGGTGGCCAAAGCGCCCTCCCCTAGCGAGGGTGGCCACTCTGTTCCTACTTCTCCGCAGAAAATTGCCTGTTTCTGTGTATGTTCATTTCTTGTGTGTCAACAAGCCATCCGCATTGTTCCGCAGTCACTGCTGGTTGGTGAGCACACATCAAGAAGCTCTCTGTCTTGCTCAGACACAATCTCCACTGGTTTTCACAGCCAGGTGTTATGGGTTCTTTTCTTTCTAGCAGTGGAAACCTCAGTTGGGGGTCCCGGTGTGGGGCTGAGATCCCTTGCTCCTCAGGGGGGAACTCCAAAGCTGAGATATCCCTCCCAATTTTTATTTGCCACACATGGGTGTGGAACTATCCTGTTCTGCATCACTGTCCCTCCCATCAGTCTCAGCGTGGCTTCTTCTTTATATGCTTAGTTACAGGACTTCTGTTCAGCTAGATTTCAGGCATTCTGAGTGATGGTTGTTGTATAACAGTTGTAATTTTGATGTGGTTGTGTGAGGATGTGAAGACCACATTTACTCACTCCATCATCTTGACAGGAAGTACTCTACTCTGTCCATTTATTTTTAAGGAAAACTTACTGGTAGCTGAGGTGGGTTTTCCCTTTGCTGTTTTGGAAAGCTGGACTGTTTTCCAGGTAAAGCAGGTATGTTGTCAGGTAGTTCTCTCCTTTAATGGCTGACTGGGAGTTCTGACAAGGAAGTCTTCATGAGGTAGGGCAGGAGGGGCTGGTTGCTTGACAAGCTTTGTTTTAAGGTAGGTAGGCTGGGAATTGGCTATCTAGCTACGAACCCTCCAAACACCCAGTGCAAAAGCTATTTCTCTGAGCAGCTGATATCCAAAGTAGTAGTCATAACTTTTTCCACAGCATTCCATTTTTTCCAGATAAAAGCTCTCTAGTTTGGGTTTTATTTTTTATTTTTTGTTTGCTGGCAGATGCCATTAACTCATACTTTGGACAAAAGATTTGGGGTAGAATATGGTGGTGGAGACTAATGTAGCTGTCTGTTTTACAAATTGTCAAGTAATTCCTTAGTTTAAATTCTCATTTCTCACTCCTGCTCCCTTCTGTACTTGCTGACTCAGAGCCCAGAGTATCTCCAGGGTTCTGCCAGACTGGCTGGCTCCCATCTCTTCTGCTGCTTCTTTATAACATATTCTAAACTGTGGTTTCATGCATCTGTTTCACCTGCCAACTTGCTCACATCTAGTTTCCTTCTCTCAGAAATGTGTTAGGGTCTCTTCTGTTGGCAATGCCTCACCTTTATCTCGTTCTTTTTCTTTTTTAAGTATATTTTATTGATTATGCTATTGCAATTGTGCCAATTTCCCCCACTTTGCCCCCCTCCACCTGGTACTCCCCTTCCTTCCAGCAATCCCCCTCCTTAGTTCATTTCCATAGGTCACGTGTGTAAGTTTTTTGGCTTCTCCATTTCCTATGCCATTTTTAAATTCCCCCTGTCTGTTTTGTTCCTACCAATTATGCCTCTTAATTCCTGCACCATTTCCTCATTCTCCCCATCATTATTTTTACTATTAGAGATATATTATTTTATGTATTGATGTAGTTTTATTTTAATGGACTCTAGGAGAGATTGTGTGTAATGCATGTACCTAGTCCAGCATCTTGAACTGGAGTCATCAAATAGTTTCGAGCATCTTCCCTGTACCCAGTACCATGCAAGGTGTTGGGGAAATAAAAATGAGTGAAAGTTATTTCTTGACATCAAGAAGCTCATAGTGTAGTAGTGGCTGCAGTCCTATTTAACAGATACGACAAGGGGACTTTTCTTGTTTTGGTTTTGGATGAGAATCCAAAGCTGAAAGTGAAGGGATCACATATTCTAAAGAGAGGTGACATGCCATATTTATAGAATTTGTGAAAAGATAACTTCTAGCCCTGGCTGGTATGACTCAGTGGATTGAGTTCCAGCCTGTGAACCAAAAAGTCTCCGTTTTGATTTCTAGTCAGGGCACATGCCTGCACTGTGTGCCAGATCCCCAGAAAGGGCATGTGAGAGGCAGCCAGTTGATATATCTCACACACATTGATGTTTTTCTCCCTCCCTCCCCCTCTCTCTAAAAATAAATAAAACTCTTATTTAAAAAAAGATGGTATCTAAGACATGATCTGAGACACCCAAAACCTATTACTGACCACAAAGGTATATAAAGAGAAGCTAGGGGATTGTTTGAGAGGAAACTAGTAGAGAAGATGCTTTTATTTAAAAAAATTAAATTTATTGGGGTGACATTGGTTCATAAAATCATACAGATTTTTAAGTGTAAAACTTAATAAAACACCATTTGCACACTGCATTGTGCACCCATCACCCCAGGCAGTCTCTTTCTGTCCTCTTTCCCTGTCTCTCTTTGCCTACCTCCGCCACCCCTATTTTTATCTGGCTGTCACCACACTATTGTGACAACCAGAATGTATATATATTCTTTGGCTAATCCCTTCATCTTCTTTATCCAGTTCCCCCACCCCCTCCACTCTGACAGCTGTCAGTCTGTTCCATGTGACCATGGTTCTGTTTGTATTTTATTTGTCAGTTTATTTTGTTCATTAGATTCTACACATAAGTGAGATCATATGATATCTATCTTTGTCTAACTGGTTTATTTCACTTAGCATAATGCTTTCCAGGTCCATCTATACTGTTGCAAAATATAAAAGGTCCTTCTTTTTTATGGCTACATAGTATTCCATTGTGTAAATGTACCACAGGTTTTTTATATACTCATCTAGTGATGAACAGTTGGGCTATTTCCAGATGTTGGCTATTGTAAATAACACTGCTATGAAAATAGGAGTGCACATATTCTTTTGAATTATTGTTTGGGATTCTTAGGGTATCTTCCCAGAAGGAGAATCACTGGGTCATAAGGCAGTTCCATTTTTTTTTTGAGGAAACCCCATACTGTTTTCCACAGTGGCTGTACCAGTCTGCATTCCCACCAACAGTGCATGAGGGTTCTGTTTTGTAGAGAGAATGCTTTTGAACAGTGTTGTGAGAATGCCTTGGAGATTCTTCTTCTCATGAGGGAATTTGAGGAGGGGGAATTCCCACTCACTTGAATGGAATGGGGTCACAAGAGAATCACTCCAAAGCTTTGACATGTATTCCCAAGGGATTGACATTTGTAGGGACTGGCAACTGACTTACCTCTGAAAACAAAATCTTAAAGTGAGAAAGGCTATGGCTAAAACAGCTTGTGACAACAGAAGAAAAAGAGGGCTGCGTTTGCAGGGAGCTGTACTTCCATCAACATATGAGCAAAGCTGTCTGTTTCCCAGAGGCCAGATACAGTTCCCACAGTAGGACTTCAGAACTGAGTCATCTTATAAGCCTGCTGCAGGGGTCCCCATCCCTGGCCTATGACTGGGAACAGTCCTTGGCCTGTTAGGAACTGAGCCACACAGCAGGAGGTGAGCAGTGAACAAGCGAGTGAAACTTTGCTCACCTTAACTCCTGAGCTCTGCTTCCTATCCACCCTACCCCACATCTATGGAAAAATTTTCTTTCATGAAACTGGTCCCTGGTGCCAAAAAGGTTGGGGACCACTGTTAAAGGATTAACCCTAAGAAGATCATTCAGAGGTGTGAAGAGACCCTGGTAGAGGAATGGGCTAATAGAAACCAGGGACAGAAGAGGTATTGTCTAGGTAAAGGAAATTGCAGGTGAGAGATCTTCAGTGACAGGGGAGTGCCAACCAACGCTCTAGAGCAGGGTTGTCAAACTCATTTTCACTGGGGGCCACATCAGCCTCGTGGTTGCCTTCAAAGGGCTGAATGTAATGTTAGGACTGTATAAATGTAACTACTCCTTAACTAGGGGCAAGGAGCTCGGCACTACTGCCAGGTAGAAACAAGGTGCCAGGCTGGATAAAACAAGGTGGAGGGCCAGATTCGGCCTGTGGGCCTTGTGTTTGCCGCCTGTGCTCTAGAGGAAGTATTAGCTTTGTTCATCTGCAACATTCTCCAATGCCAGGTTAAACTTGAATCAGTAAAGGGAAGCTTGTTTGGGTCCTGTCTTCTAGTTCTTCTCTGTGATTCAACCCAGGCAGAGTTTGAGGCAATACAGTGAGTGTGGAAGGAGAAATAGAAGAGAAAACCAATGAAGGGAAGCCATCCACACTTTCTATCCTTCCCCCATGAGTTTCCTGACTGAGTTAGAACTAAGCAGGGGGAGGGGAGCAGTTTGGAAATGAATGGCAGGTTGAAGTTGTGATATATTAGACTGGAGTGAAATTTTGAATGCCTGTAAAAATAAAACTATTTTTTAATATGTAAGAGTGACTGAAAAAGGTATGAGCTCTGTCTGAAATTTCATGCAGGATGGGGAAAAATGATTCCACAGAGCTTATGGTGTGAAGTAGTGGTGTGAAAGAATTATATCACTTTCTGCTTACACCCTACTGTATCTAGCTCATTCAATTAACTAGTTTATATAAGTGCCACACTATATGTATAGTCAAGGTTCAGTGAGTGGTAGCACATAGGAGAAAGTAATAAACTCTTCCTGGGGAGGCCAGGCAAGGCCAGACATGGTCTCTAAGAGGAGACAGTGCTTGAGCTGGATTTTAAAGAACAAAATGCCAGTTGTTCTGCCAGTTGACAATGAGATAGGAAGACATTCTAGGAAAAGGAAATCACATCTACAAAAAGTAGGAGGTGTGTATGAACAACTACATGTGGTTTCATGATTTTGAATCACTATAGTGTAGGGGAGGAAGAAATTTCTTCTACCCTTTTAGGTTCTTCCAAGTGGTCTAATAATTAAGTTGACATGAGATGGATTAAGAGAAAATAATGAAATTTAATTACATATGTAGTATGGGAACCCCACATACCTGAGAGAGTCAGAGACCCCACATATTTGAGAGCATCTGAGACAGAAAGGTATATATGGCATTCTGAACCAAGGAATGAGGTAAGGCACCTGGGGCTTCACAGGAGAGGAAAGAAATTTGCAAGACAATAAGAAGAGCAGTGTGGTGGGTGGATTGGTGGAGATTGTGCAGACTGGGAAGCAATGCCAGGGGAAAACTGACCCAGTCAAGAAGATCTCTTGATGATCTAGAAACATCCTAATAATAGACCCATCTATTTAAAAAAAACAACAACACATTTTATCTAAACAAAGCAGGGTTTGCATATTGACTCATGGCTGGGATTTGGATTTATCTGGGTTTATGCAATGAACTACAAGGATGGGCAGCTGTAAGTAATGTAGCACAAGGCCCTGTGAGGACTCCTTAAAGAGAACTAACTCATTCTTAATCTGGGATTCCTAAGTAGAATTCATGGGGTCTGTGAACTTGGAAGGGAGAACAATTACATCTTTGAAATTTAGCATTTTCCCTCAATTATGAATATAGACAACAAATCACAATGGCAGTAATAGTATCTGTGCCTGTGTCATGGATGGAAATCACAGATATGTTTATCACATTGCAAGTTTTTCAGATGGCTCCAAATATTATTTACTCATGTACTACTTTGAATTGTTGTGGTATTAGAATTGCTGCTAGATCATTTATTCACTGTTAATAAAAAGCATATTCCTTACCATATAAAATATGTTACAAATAGTTTGGTAGCTGTATTCCAGTATAATTGGTTTCCTTTGTAACCGATGTCTTTTATTTTATGCATTTAAGAATATTATTGTGCAAAATGGTCCATAAAGTTTACCACATTGCCAAAGGGGTACATGGCATGCAAAAAAGGTAAGGGGCTTCTGCTTGGGGAAATAGGATTCACTTACGTTTGTCTCTATCCATTTACATGTGAGACAGTACAGTAGAAGAAGAAAAATAATTTTCCCTCTACCCAAGTTCAGTTGAGACCCCTCCTCTCCCAATAAAAGCTTCATGAAAGAAAAACAAATAAAAGTTTAATAACATGTATATCTCCTGTATACATGGGAGAAACCCAGGAAAACTTAGTGAATCCTTGAAATGGCCAAACCACTATCTTAATTAGCATCTCCAGCTGAAGAAAAAGGAAGGTTTTTTTTGTTTTTTTTTTTTTTTTTTTTTTTTTTGTGCGGGGTGTGGAGGAGCCAGTTATGGGAGATTACTAGGAAAAGCCCAATAAACAAAGGTAAGTTTATTATTTAGATTTAAGTCATTACCTTCTCCATTAATAAGGGTTTCTAGATATTTGGTCATCCTCTCGTCCTAGTACACAGACAGAGACACCATTACCAATGGAGATTCCCATTATAAATGTAAATGTCCCTCACAAAATGGTAACTTTAGCTCAGTTTGCAGAGCTTCTCCTGTATCTGCTATTTCTTAAAAATAACCAGCCTGAAATAATCCTTAAGCCAAAGAAGCAAATTTGGGTTTGGCAAATTGATGCTTCTCTTCAATAGTTTATGATGAAAGTGATATCTGCATCCTCCCAATAAAAATGATGAGGCTGTATTTCACATGTACTATCTAGTCTTCCTCCTTTTATTAAAACAGATAGCAGCACAACTAGCCATTTTCTCCACTTGTCAGCTGAGCAGCATGCAGATCTGACATCTGTAGACCCCAGTGTGTCAGCTTCAGGGAGACCTTCAGAGCCTGGTGGAAGATGGCAGTAGAAGCCTAGCAGAGGAGGGTGGTGCCTGTCTGATGCCATGATGCTCAGTGAAGGGAAGGGACAGGGGAAGTAAAACAGAAGAAATGGCAGAAACCACATGGTAGCTGATTGATTACACAACTGGATAGAGTCATTTGTGCTCACAGAAAATATGCCCTCCCAAGGAACATCTAGAAATACCTTAATTGAAACAGCTTGGGTTTGGGGTGCACTGAATGAAGGAACCCATAAAATAGACCTCTATTGTACCCACAGACTAGAGAGGCCTGAAGACATTTGAGTTCTAAAGCTATTTGTTGTGAGAGTGAGAGCCATCATATTCACTCTTTTTTAAATTACATTTTTATAGAAAAAATTAAAAAACCAAGTGAGTTCTCTGTTTTGTGTTCAATATTCCATTAGTTGAACATCCTGTACATGTGTTTACAGAAATATGGCTGAGAGCATATTTCCTCCAACACTTGCTTCAGAGCTCACTCAAGTAATCAGCTCCCAGCTTCAAGATCAAGTCCTAGTTTTCCTGAACAGCAGTATCATCAGTCATTCATTAATGTATATTTCAATGGAAAAAGTGCCAGGTGTTTTAATCCCCCCAAATAGGTTTACAATCAAGCTCTCAGTTTAGACAACCCCCCTTCCACCACTTTTGTTTGTTTGTTTTATGTGGAGAAAAGGGATTCTATACTGTTTTTGGTAGAGATGTGCCACAGGACATGCTGTTGCCCAGTGACATATTTACAATTTATCCATTGTAAATTGAGGTTCCATGCATTACAAACACGAGGTAATTTTTTTACAGGTTATTCTTTGAAGTAGATCATGGTATTAAATAAAATGATACATGACAAGTGCTTAGAACAGTGCTTATTGGCACAGAGGGAGTGCTTGATCAATGTTAGTTATCATCAGCATCCCACCCAGTCACCATAGATCTGACTAGCGTTCCCTAGGCTGCTGTCCTTCTGTATGAATTATACATGGGTACAGAGGGTGCAGAGGAAGGGAAGAACTAGAGAAAAAGAAAGTGCTTAATTGCCTGGTGGTATTTCAATGAAAAGGAAGAAACACTAAAGGTTCAGCTTGGTAAGGGCTTAATTTGTTTAGAACATCCCCCCTAAACTTTTTTTCTGTGGAAAATTCATCCTGGAAGATCCCCAAGAGAAAAGAAGCCCCATGTCAAATAAGTTCACAAGGCACTACATTCTTTAGCTCTCCCTCAGCACCTACCCTGGAGAGTCAGAATATCCTTTAGCACATTAAATGAGCTGAGAAGTCCCCCAGAAAAAAAAAAAAAGCTATTTCATTTTTAAAATTCAGTTTGACGAAGTTCCTTGGCCACATAATTCCTCTTTCTTGTAACACTTATTAATATCCCCAGGCACTGGTGTTCTACTTGTAGTGAGGTGTCTTATCCGAGAGAATGATATTTTTTTCCTTTTAAGAAAAAGAAGCTGCCAGTCGCTCTCCATACAGTCAGCAGGGTATCCTGGAGCACGTCTATAATTGAGCCCATCTCAATTACACAGATGTATGGAAGTCTGCAGTGAGAGGGCCTAATCACAATGACAAGTCCTGGTAGGGAAGAGACTTCTATGTCCAACCCCTGAGATTTACAATTAGGAGGATTTATCAAGGTAGAGAGAGTGGCCCTTTTCAAGGCTTAATGACACGAAAGGATAATAGGACCCATGAAATAAAGTCACCAACAATTTAGATAGGCTGGTCTGGTGGGCTGGCCCTGGTACTGGATAAAGAGGAGTGCCAGGGATGGTGGCAGGAGTGACAGTATAATTTGTGGCACACAGTGCAAAATGGAAATGTGGGGTTTCTTGTTTAAAAAAGTATTAATAATTTCAAGACAGCAGCAGCAAGGCACTAAGCTAAGGGTGGGCCTTCTAAGCATAAGACTTTGTGTAGCTGCACAGGTTGTACACCCATGAAGCCGAGCCTGGATGGTGGTCTTGGTTTTCTAAGGCTGTGTACAAAAGCACTGTTCTTATCCTCACTCTTCTAGGGCTGCCTTACTACTTGAGGGAGTAATTGGATGGGAAATGAAATTGCTGGTCCCCAAGAGCTATAGCAAGATCCATTGAGGTCATTGTTTTCATTTTCTATTGCTGCTTTAACCAATCACCACAAATTTAGAGGCTTAAAACAACACACATTTCTTGTCTTGTTCAGAAGTTTGAGCTAGGTTTCATTGAGCTAAAATCAAGGTATTGGCAGTGTTAGTGCCTTCTCAGGACTCTAGGGGAGGATGTATTTTCTTGCTTTTCCCAGGTTTTAGAGACTGCCTTTATCCCTTAGCTTGTGGTTCCCTCCCCATCTTCAAGCCCAAAGATGTTGCATTTTTCTACTCATTGTTCCTGTATGCACATCTCCTTCTGACTCTACTCTTGTCTCCTGCTTCCACTTTTAAGGACAACGGGCCCACCTGAGTAATCCAGAATAATCTCCCTCCCTATCTGATGACTGGCAACTTTAATTTCTTCTGCAATATTAATTGCCTCTTTTCAGGTCACCTATGATATTCATAGGTTCGAAGAATTAAGGTGTCTTTGGGAAGCATTACTCTGCCTACCACACTCAGAGAACCAAACTAAACTGGAATTTCCTTTAAAACACATTATTGGGGTATAACATCCAAAATGTGCCAACTTTTTAAGTGTACATACAGATTGATAAATTTTACATAAATGTATACCTGTGTAGTGTGTAAAAATACAATTGTATAACCACCACTCAGATGAAGGTGTAGAATATATCTAGCCCCCCAAAAGGGTCTCACATGCTCATTTTCAGTCAATATTCACCCTCCCCCAGTATTCTGTCCTCTATCACTACATCAGTTATCTCTTACAAATCACTCCAAAAGTTGGTGGCTTAAAAAAAAATTTTAAGCTGAGCTCAGCTGAGCAATTCTTCTGCTGGTCTCACTTGTGGTCACTCATTTTGTTGCAGTAATTTGGCAGCTTGACTGGGACTGAATGGTCCAACATGGTATCATACATGTATCTGGTGGTTGGTGCTGGCTGTCAGCTGAACCTTCTCTCCATATGTATATTTAATCCTCCAAGAGGTTAGACTGGACTGCTTTATATGGAGACATCAAAGCAGCAAGAAGACAACAAATTGTCCAGTTGGACAATATCACCCCCATTGCATTCTTTTGGTCAAAGCAAGTCACACTGCCATCCCAGATTCCAAGGGTGGAGAAATAAACTCCACCTCTTGATAACAGGAGTTGCCGAAAAGCTTGTGGTCAATTTTTCCATTACATTACGATTTGTTAATTTTACCTGTTCTTGAAATTTATATAAATGGAATCACACCTAAAGTATTCTTGTTTCTGACTTCTTTAGTTCAACATTATGTTTCTGTGTATAACAGTAGGTTGTTCTTTTTTCATTGTTGCTGCTCATATTCCATTGTATGAATATATCACAATGTATTTATTATTCTATCACTGATAAACATTTGACTTGTTTCTGTTTGTAGCTATTATACATAAAGCTGCTATTAGTGCTCTTATGCATGTCTTTGAAGAGCATAGTACTTAATTATCTTGGGTATGCATGCACCTGGGAATGGAATAACTGGGTCAGGGGGTAAGCTAGTATTAAGCTTTAGAAGGTTTTGCCAATAGTTTTGTGAAGTGATTGCATTAATTTACATACCCCAGAAGCAATGTATGAGAGTTCTGGTTGCTCCACATCCTTGACAATGCTTGGTATTGTCAGCTTTTAAAATTTCAGTTATTCTAATAGGCATTTAATGGTATCTCATTGTTATTTTGATTTGCATTTCTTTGATGACTAATGATATTGAACATATTTTTACATGTTTAATGGTTATTTGGCTAACTTCTTTGTGAAGCTCTATTTTAAAATTTAGGGTTGTTTGTCTTTTTCTTGTTGATTTGCAGTTCTTTCTGTAGTCTGCCTTTGAGTCTGTTATTGTATATGTGTATTACAAGTGGTTTGTCTTCTTTGTCTTAATGCCCCTCAATTTGGATTTGATGTAAGGTTTTCTCATGATTAGAATTGCATGATTTCTCTGGGGTTATAGGTGTTTGGGAAAAATACCATAGAAGTGAAGGACCCATGTCACTGCATCATATCAGGGGGTGTAATTTCAACACGACAGACACAGGTGATGTTAAGTCTGATCACTTGGTTAAGGTGGTGTCTGCTAGGTTTTTCCACGGTGAAGTTACTATTTTCATTTTCCATGCTCTGTTGTTTTGGAGAATTGAGCTATTTTTTAAATATTTTATTTTATTTTTTAGAGAAAGGGAAAGGGAGGGAAGAACAGAGGCAGAGAAACATTTGTGTGCGAGAAATACATTGATCAGTTGCCTCTCGCACGGCCCCAACTGAGAACCTGGCCTGCAACCCAAGTATGTGTCCTGACTGGGAATTGAACTAGCAACCTTTCAGTTTGCGGAGCAATGCCCAATCCACTGAGCCACACCAGTCAGGGCTGGAATTGAGCTATGAAGTCCAGACCATACTTAAGGAGTAGGGAGTCACGCTCCCCCTTTTTTAGGGTGGGGTTTCTACATAATTTATTTCCTTTTTTTGCATGGGAACTTTGTCCCTTCTCCTCACTTATGTATTTATTTATATCAGTATGGACTCATGGATATTTATTTTATTCTGAGTTATAATTTAATATTATCATTTTGTTGCTCAAATTGTACAATGAACAAATTTGAACTAATGAAAAGATATAGAATACTGTATTAAAACCGCAGAATATAATTGTTTTCAAGTACACATGGAACATTTATCAAATATGATCACAAACTGGGCCATGTGATAATTCTAACACATTTAAAATGGTTGAAATCATAGAGAATGTATTTTCCAAACTCTATGCAATTAAATTAGGTATCAATAACAAAAATATATCTAGATAATTCTGTATTTGGAAAATTAAGAACTAAATTTTAAAATAATTCATGGATCAAATGAGATATCATAATGGAAATTTGGAAATATTTTGAACTTCACAACAGTGAATATATAACATATGAAGACTTAAGGAATGCACTTAAAGTACTATGTAGAAGGAGAGGTATAGCCTCAAATACCTATAGTACAAAGAAAAAATGTTGAAAATTAAACAGCTAATTTTATGAAGTTAAAAATATTAGTCAAAAGATTATAGAAGGAAGAAAACAATAAAGGTGATGTGAAAGACAAAATACACTGGACAGTTAAGGAGATGGTTTTATTCAGGTTATTGCAATTACGTGAATATTCCTTAATGAGGCAAGTAAACAAGGTAATTATAGATAAGTCTTATGGGAGTCATGAGGAAAGATGGAGGTGGATCTTCTCTAAGGATATGGTGCTTTGCAAGTTAGCCAGAGCACAAAAGGGTGGGAACACAGGTCTCAGATAACATTCAACATTGTCAGAAAGAAGAGAAACCAATGGAATACAAAAGAATAATATAAGAGAGTGGACCATCCATAGGGAAAGTTCTATTTAAAAAAAAATATTTATTTATCCTTAGAGAGAGGGGAAGCTGGCCTACAACCCAAGCATTTGCCCTCACTGGGAATCAAACCAACAACCTTTGTGGTTCATAGGCTGGCACTTAATCCACTGAGGTACACCAGCCAGGGTTCTGCTTAAGCATATACTCACAGATGTACACTAGGAGATATATACAATTTTGTTAACTGAAACTGTTGCTAAAGGTGAAAAGACTAGAAAATGCATAGTCATAGAGTGGACTCTTAAACAGCAGTTAAAATGAATGAACTAATTTACAGTTAACAACATGAGAAGGTTTAGAAAACATGCAAAGCGAAAAATGCAAGTGTGAAAAAAGTTGATACCATTTATCAAAGGTAATACTATATGTTCTGTGTGGATAAATATATATTTATAAAAGCATATACAGACAGATATATACGAACCTTGGGTAATTTTTGGAGAGGAAAAGAGGAAGGAAGGGAGGGAGAAAATGTGAGGGAGTAGAGCTGTAGTCGTATCACTAACATTAAATTTTTTTAAAGAAAAAGACCTAGAGCAAGTATGCAAGGTGTTTACAAAAGTGTTAAATTAATCAGTTCCTAGCTGTATGATCTTGGGCAAATTACTTAATCTTTATGAGCCCCAACTTCTTCATTAGTAAAATGGTGTAATAATTGTACATATGACTCATGGGGTTGTTTTGAAGATTAAGTGAGGTAATATATACAATTTTGTTGTATAGTAACCACATAAGTACTCCCTAAATCATAGCTGTTATTATTGCTGGAAAGAAGGTGTCAAAAACTTTCATTCAGCTGTGGGCAGATGGCAAAATGTGCATTCCGCAGGGAGAAGACATGTGGCGCTTCAGAACAGAAGCATCTCTGGTGAGGGTACAGTGCTGAGTGTGCCCTGGGGCAGAGAGCGCAGGACTGAAGTGTTTCCTTCTCCTTGTGTTGCTCTGTTGGGCACCATGTCTGCCTCCCCTGAAGCATCTGTATGAGTTTGTGTTTGTTAGGGTAGTGGGTAGTGAATTCCCTTCTCTGGCACAAGGCACTGTATGATCTGGGTTCATCCAAGTTATAACCCCAAATTTCTAGGATGACACCTCTAGACAGTGCTCTGCTGTCTTCTGAGCTACTGCCTTATGAAGAACAGGATAATAGTGGAGTGTGGGATCCAGGCACTGGCAGAGTTGGTGAAGAAGTCAGTATTGTCTTCTCAGCCTTGACGCACATCTGGAAGGATAACTGATTTCTTCTATCAGGTTTTGTGGGCTTGTCCTTCTCATGATAGGAAGATGTGATAAAGTCCCATGGGCTCTCCCTATTGCCTACTCTGTTCTAATAGCAAAATATAGTCCATTAAACAAGGCTCAAAAAGGTTATGGAAAAACCACAGGGATACCTTGAGTAGTATCTCAAAAACAGGCTGTGGAGTAGCTTGTTGCTACTACCCTTACCAGAGAGAGTAGAAGTTGGCTTTATCTCTTCCTGTTTATTTAATCATCAGCTATAGCCTATTGACCTTTGATACCCAGTGCCCTCAAAAGGCTTCTCCTTGCCATCAGATAAAAACCACAGCGGTATTCATTTTAAACCCCAGTACAAATGCATTTATATTAATAATATAAATTTATTTTTAGAGGTGGCATTATTGGTAAGCTATTTGCAAGAACTTTTAGGGCAAAAGTGACTGTCAGTCTCTTCCAGTCTAGTCCAGTATTTTTTTTTTCCTCAAAGGCTGTGTTCCCATTCTTTTTATCCCAGTCAGCCTATGCTTGTCCTGAGAAAACTAGCTGCGCACAAATCTTCCACCTAGTTCGTTCTTCTTCTCCTGCTTCAGCCCCATACCTAATGCCCCACGCTTAAGACTCTCAAGTCTTAGGGATTGAGACTTCATTCCTTTTGCCCTCTCCTCCAAGGGTGGTGATTCAAGCATGTCCTGCTAGCCAGTTAGTCGGCTGGAGCTCAATGTCCCAGAGTTCCTGTTTCCTTGAGTTTTCCATCGCACCTTGGAATGTGAGCACATGAAAGAGATTGTGTGTATGAGTGTGTTTTTGTGGCAGGAATAGGGGTAGGAAAACTTAAAATTGTGAATGACTTCAGTGAAAATGTTCACGAGTGATGTTACTTATATATACTTGAGAACTAACATAGAGAAAGGGAATCCAGTTTGTCTGTATAAATTGAATTTACGATATTTGCTTATTCTTCATGGCTAATTTTACCATTTGTACAGTGATAACCATGCATGTTGTCAATATGGGCCAGATGAAATTGATTGTAAGCTATATTTATTTACAATGTGACATTATGTTCAGCTATGCTCACACTTGTGTTGATTGTCTACTATGGTTTCCTACCCATGTATTCTGCTCACACAGAAAAAAGATCAGGAAATGTGACTCTAGTATTTCTGTAATATGGTCCCTCCTCTCTTTTGTTTCTTTTTTGAGAGGGAGAGAGAGAGAGAGACAAGACAAACAGACAGACATGACTTGTTGTTCCACTCATTTATGCATTTCTTGGCCAGCTCCTGTATGTGCCCCAACTGGGGACTGAACTCACAACCTTGGCACATTGGGATGCTGCTGCTACCTGGCCAGGGTCTCCTCTCTTTTCTTTTGGCATGTGTTGGGCAGCTAAATTACAGAGGTCACTGTGGTTGTCAAATACAAGAAGAGAAAGCATATGTAATAAAAGGTGTAATTTTCCTAAAGCCGTATAAAACTGTTCCTCAGTACTCAGCATATATAGCTTATATTTACAGTGTATGCTTTTTCTCTATTCTATTTACCACCTTTGATTCCTGGGAGATTAAATCTGCACAAGCGTAGATACACACTAATATGATGAACTTTAAAATGTTATTTTCCTTCCTTTATCATCAATGATTATCATTTAAAGTTGTTATGAAAGCTTTGTGACAGAGGTTATACTAAAATTGAAAGTATATGAACTTACTGAAAATCATGTAAAAATTAGCTATGTTTCTAATGTGGTTTCTCAGATTGATTAATTTATGCAATTGAATTGTTCTACTGTCTTGTAAACATACATTCACACTTTGCAAACTTGCACACCTGCAAAGTAAAGTGGGGTGGTATTTGTGATATTATCATTGTTTCATCAAGAATGATAACTCAGGTTACTTTTGAAATCTCACTCTATAGGCCATTATATATCACTTTCCTCTTTCAATACAGTGGAGATTGATGCCATAAAGGTCTTAAAGGTCAAAAGTGTCTTAAATTTAGTAATAATAATTTTGAACACCTTGGCATTTATGACCTGTTGTTGCATTAATTTAGAAACAGTTTGAAGGTATTATAAAGTTTAACACTGTATGAAAGCACTCCCCCCAAAAATACACGTATCAGTTTGGATATGGTGAATTTTTTTTTCTTTAGGGATTTATGTATCTTCTTAAAACTTACTTTTCTTTGGATTGAAACTATGACAAGGATATGCCCTTATAGGTTTCAAGTCTGAATTTTAACAAGTGTTACAGAAATCATGGAATAGCTTCTGTTTCTCCCTATTTCTTTTCTTTCCCTCTACCTTTCATTATTCCATTATACCCTCCCTTTGGCATTTATAAGTACTATCATGTAACCTGAACCATGTTAGGTACTAGGGATTCTGAAATGAAAGGATACAGTCAGTCTCTGCTCTCAAGAGACTAAGTGTAGTTGGTGAGAAAGAATAAAAACCTAATTACAGTATTGTTTGTGGAGTGGTCAGGAAAGTCTGCCTAGAGTAGGTAGGTGATGACTGAGCTGTAAGGATGAGTGAGAGAGGACATGGAGATGAAATTGATATTATTTGGAATATTAATGGTTTGGGACTGTGATAGCTTTCTTTATACCAAAAATGGCAGAGTAGAGAACCCCAGGGTTCCATCCCTTCATTAAAGCAACTAATGAGCTGGCAAAAACTGTCAGAATCAACTGCAGAACTCTGGAATCTAGTTGAAAACTAACAACAACCAGAGGAAAGCTTAAGGAGGAAGCTGCTACGTTGCAGCAAGACAGTTCTCTGGTGTTGTAAATTGTCTATCTATCTACCCTTCTCCACAGACCAGATGGGAGGTGGCCATGGAAAGAGAAGCCTGTACTCCTGGTGCAGGTTGCCAAGTACCTGAGGGGGCAATACAGACCCTCTTCTCAAAGAATTGTCGTTGTGTATTTTGATCTGGCTGATGGCTCCCTGAAGGACTGGTGCACAAGGACTGGCCTCTGTTTAACCCAACTCAGAGCATTCTCAGGTTTGGGGCAGCTTCCCCGGTGGCATTTGATAAAAGCACTTAAAGGCAAGAGTATGGGCTATGGCAGCCTGCGACAACAGACAGGCCAAGCAAGGTAAATCAAAAAGCCTGGGAAGAAGCAGTTTTGGAAAGGAGATATGTGGGGGAGTGAGGGCTTTTAAAAGCTCCCGTGTAAATCAGGGAATCAACAAGGCCATGCATATGTCCAATATATGCTCAGAAAAAGCCTAATCTTCAGAAAAGATCCTAAACTTCCACCTCTGGCTGACCTTCAGGTTCTGCACAAGCAGGAAGTAAAAGTGAAGGCAATGTTGCAAATGACCTGGCTAGGCATTGAAAGGAGTGTCCCAACACAGAGGCAATCTTCAAAGACTGGAAGAGGTTTTTTTTTTTCTCTTCACTTGAGGACATTTTTATCATTGCTTTTTTTAGAGAGAGAGGAAGGGAGAGAAAAATTGATACAAGAAAGAAGCATTGATTGGTTGCCTCCTGTACATGCCTCTACCTGGGATCATACAGGTCTAGACTGGGGAGTGAATCCTAAACCAAGCGCGTGCCCTGACAGTGAATTGAACAAGCAACCCTTTGGTTATAGGACAATGCTATGACTAACTGAGCCATACTGGCCAGGGCAAAGAGTGGGAGAGTTTTAAAAATTCTTTTTAAAAATATATTTTGAAGTTTCAGGGGTTTATAGATATAGTCTTTTTTTTATTTTTTAATTTTTTATAGATATAGTCTTAATATACTAACTGACCACTAAGCCTATGGAACACAGTCTTCAGTGGCCACATATGATGAAGAATAAAAAAACTTTACAAATATAATTTTAAAAAGCAAGTAAAATAATAACAGTCCCAAACAAAAAGAAACAACAAACAGAAATTGAGTTAATTTTTGTGCTTGGATTAGCCAAAATGTTTGCTTCGTATTTTTCATAAAATAAAAGACAGATTTTTCATTTTCATCAACCACTTTATTGATTGGGATATTTTGAATATGTTGGCTATCTCCCATGTGGTATGTTGATTGTTCTCAGTTAATGTCTTGATTTGATCACTATCAACTTCAACTAGTTTGCCTGACCATGGAGCGTCATCGTCCAGTGAGAAAGCTCCAGCACCAAACTTTACAAACCACTTTGACATGTTTGATCAGTTGCAGCACCTTCTCCATACACTGCACACATCTTTTCTTTGCATTTCAGTTGCATGTTTACTTTTCTTGAAATAATAAAGCATACTATGCCAAAAATGTTGTTTTATTCCATTTTCAATATTAAAATGGCTACACAAAAATTCACCAATTTTGATAAGTTTTTAAAAAATATGTGCTGATATGACAGCTGTCACAATATATTCTAACAAAATTGTTTAGAATGAAAAAGACAACTAAGCACTATTAGAGCCGTCATACGGAAGATAACAAACAAACTTTTTGGTCAACCCAATATATGCGCTGAGGTAATAGTTCATCTTCATTCTTTCACAAATGGATATCCAGTTATCTCAGAGCCATTTGTTGAAGAGACTGTTCCTTCCCCATTGAGTGGTCTTGTCACCCTTGTTAAAAATTAATTGACCATAGGTACATAAGTTTATTTATAGACTCTCAATTCTATGCATGTCTATCTGTTAATTACTCTTCGAATTATTTGGTAGAATTTACCAGTGAAGCTATTTGGTCCTGGGCTTTTCTACATTGGCAGGTTTTTGATTACTGATTAAATCTCTGTACATCTTATAGGCCTGTTCAGATTTTCTATTTCTGCCTGAATCCATTTGGTTAGTTTGTGTGTTTTCAGAAATTTGTGCTTTTCATCTAGGTATCTAATTTGTTCACATGTAATCATTCATAGTATTCTCTTATAATCCTTTTTATTTCCATAAGGTCAGTGGTAAATGTCCTTTTTCCATTCCAGATTTTAGTAATTTGAATCTTACTTTTTTTCCTGAAAAATCTTCTTTAAAATTTGTCAATTTTATTGATCCTTTCAAAGAACCAGCATTTGGATTTATTTAATTTTTCATATTTTTTCCTCTTCTCTGTTTTGTTTATCATCATTCTAATTTTTATCAGTTTTTTCTTCTGCTTGCTTTGGGTTTAGTTTTCTAATTCATTAAGGTGGGTAGTTACATTATTCACATAACAGTCATATGTTTCTTCTTTTTATTTTTATTTTTTTAATTATTGTTGTTCAATTATAGTTGGCTACATATTCTCCCTACCCCTTCCCCCACCCCAGCCAAACACACCTCCTTTCCTTCTTCCACCCTCCCCCTTGGTTTTGTCCATGTGTCCTTTACAGTAGTTCCTGAAAACCCTTCTTCCCACTGTCCCCTCCCCCGCCTCTGGCTATTGTTTTGTTTCTTCTTTTTAAATGTTGGCATTTGCAGCTATAAATTTCCTTCTGCTTTGATTGAATCACATTAATTTTGGTATGTTGTATTTTATTTTCATTAATCTCAACTTATTTTGTAATTTCCATTGTGATTTTTTTCTTTGAGACAATGGTCATTTAGTAGTGTTTAATTTTAACATATTTGTAAATTTTTTCAACTTTCACTTTGTTATTGATTTCCAATCTCATTCTCTGTGGTCAGAGGACATACTTAGTATGATTTTAATCTTCATAAATGTACTGACTTATTTTGTGGCCTAATGTATGGTTTATGCTAGAGAATCTTTAATGTGCATTTGAGAAAAATATGTAGTGTACTGTTTTGGGGTTTACTATTTTGTAAATGGTTGTTAGGTCTTTTTGGTTTATAGTGTTATTCAAGTCTTGTATTTCCTTATTGATCTGTCAGGTCTTTCCATCACTTTCATTTCTTGAAAATGGAGTATTGAAGTCTATACTCCATTATACTATCACTCTAGAACTGCCTTTACCTACTCTCAATTCTATTTTTGGCATATATTTTGAACTCTTTTTTCGGTGCATATATATTTACAACTGTTATATCAATGGATTGACCTTTTTAATATTGTATAATATCCTTTTTATCTCAACAATTTTTGTGTGAAAATCCACCTTGTCTGATATTTACAGAGCTACTCTACCTGCCAACTGGTTACTGTTTGCACGGAGTAGTTCCGTTACCCATAATTCTCAGGTGATGGACCAAGGGAGGTCATTCCCAGAAGGCCTTGCAGCGGGCGTGACACACAGCTCGTCTCCATGACGTGTCATGCGGTTGCCTGGCAAGCGTTTGTAAGGTGAGATAGTCGGCTGTGGGTTTTGTGAGGAAAGGTTTAAGGGAAGAAAAAGGCCTAAGAGGAGGCCAGGACTGGGCTAGGACTGAATTAAGACTGAAGAAAGAGTTGAGGGGTGCACGTATTGGTGGCCACAGCCTTTGCTGGTGGTTGCGGCAGGCAGATCGTTCCCTGTGATGCAGTTGGTCAAGTAAGCTATGATGGCCTCGAATGTGGACTATGCGGAATATGCCAGCAGTTTCCGCCATGACGAGGTGATCAGTTTCATCAATAATGAAGTCCTCAGTAATGGCGGTGGCCCAGATTTCTACACTACCTTCCGCTCGCAGTCATGGAGTGAGATAGAGGACCAGCTTAAGGCTGTCCTGAATGACCCTGAGTTGCCAAGCACCATCAAGCGGGCCAGTACTTGGAGTGCGCTGACCTTGGGCATACGTGTTGGTGCGAGGCAGCGTGAGCAGCTGGTATACCGGGTTCAGCAGTTGCAGGATCGGGTGGAGGAGCTTGAGGGGGCTTCCTGGGCTCTGGCTCCCGAGTTGCAGAGGCTGCGCAAAGAACGTGATGAGATGGCCTCGCAGCTGCGCTTCACACAGGCCGCCCAGCAGCAGGCACTGAATGAACGTGATATGCTTCATGGGTGGTTGCTCCAGACTGAGACATTGGCCAAAGAGACTTTGTGGGCCCATGGAATAGTGCCTGGGCCTCGACCTGTGCAAGTCGGGGCCATGGTATGGCCCCTGAGTGAAGAGCAGCACAGAAATGTGGGGGCCATGGGGATGCCTGGCTGCCCCTGGGCCCAGGCCATGCGACCGTTTCTGCCAGTGCCATACCCATTTCCATTTTACCCACCATTCCCAATGGGATCCCCACCCTTGCAACCTTTGCCACCACCACCAGTATTCATGGAAGCAGTACGGGCAGTAATCCCACCTATGATGCCTTCCCTGGGGAATAATCCCCCTGGCCCGCAGGCCATAGTGGGGACCCAGGAAGAGATGGCCCCACTGGGGAAACAGAGGAGCCACAGCCACAAGGAAGGTCCTGAAATCCTCCAGGATACAGTCCCTTTAGGGAACATCAACGGCCTTAGCCAACAAGATCCAGAGAGGCCCCAGGGGATGGTCAACCTGAGCGACAATAAGAATCACAGCCAGGAAGATGGGGTAGTGGGGCCACAGGGAATGGTCCCCACTGGGGATAGCTACAGCCAGAGCCAAGAGCAACACCTAGAGAGGCCCCACAGCATGGTTACCGTGGGTGACAGGAACAAAAGCCACAGCCAAGAAAAAGATCCAGAGATGCCCCAAGGGACTGTCCCCTTGAGGGGTAGCCAGAGCCAGAAAGGTGATACAGAGAGGCCCCAGGCAACTCACCCCAGGGTCAGTAGGAGCCTTGATGTGAAACAAAATCCAAAGAAAAAACGGTCTCAGGGGCAAAGGTTTTGGCAATCAAAAGAGAAAAGAGCCTCAGCTTCCCAGCTCCAGAAGATATCTGCCCGTCATGATTGGGACTGTCCTTGGTGCAAAATGATGAATTTCTCATGGCGCAAGGCCTGCTTTAGATGCAAGATAGTCTACATTCCTGGTGAGCTGGGAAACGTGAACCCAGGACAAACTCATTAATTTCAGGAAGGTAAGTAAAAATGGAAACACTCTAAAGAAAAACCAATTTCCCAAGACTCTCTTTTGATAAAAAAAAAAAATAACTTATTTACTTTACAGAAAATTTAAAACCAAAGTTATCATAGAAAAAAATTAAATAAAATAATCCATTATTCCATTACCCAAAGTAACACCTTTTTGTCATGATGGGTACACATACACAAACACATATATATTTATATATTTTTCTGTATTTAGTTTAAATTAAATTTATTGGGGTAACATTGGTTAACAATATATTTTTAAATGAAGTTGAACAAAGACTGCTTTTGAGTATCACACTTTATTTTTTTAATTTTATTTATTTACTTCTAGAGAGGGGAAGGGAGGGAGAAAGAGGGAGAGAAACATCCATGTGTGGTTGCCTCTCATGTGCCCCCTGCTGGGGACCTGGCCCGCAACCCAGGCATGTGCCCTGACTGGGAATTGAACCAGCAACCCTTTGGTTCTCAATCCACTGAGCCACACACCAGCCAGGGTGAGTATCACACTCTTTGAATAGAGGATTTCTCCTAATTGCATTTACGTTTACAGGTGGTGGATTCTGGATGCTGATACTGATTGACTGGCACCTAGAGACACTGAAGCCATGAAGCCTTTGTTCTCTTTTCCACGCCTTTCTGTTTTCTTATTGACCTCCTTTTCCTGAAAATGACATGTCTTTGGCTGGGAACAGCCATTTGTTTTTTAGAATTAAACACTATATTGAATTTTAGGAGGGCTGCTTTTCCTTGAAAATTCTGTTATTACTTTGTAAACTTCTGCAGCATTCATGTTTGCTTCTTGTCTTTTTCAAGTTTTACAGATAAAGGCCTGTTTTTGTATTTCTGAGTGTCACGGAGTTTGGAACTTGCTTGATAAAGAACCTGAACCTGTCCCAGGAGAAGATTTTCCAAGAGCCTAAAGAAATCACACCAACCAAGAAGAGTGAGAAGCGAGGGAAGAAGAGATACTTTGGCATTCATCGGGGGGAAGGGGAAAACAAAATGATTTTTCTTACAATATAATTTCTCTGTTGGGACAAGGAATTAATTCATAAGATTTCAGTGTTAAATTCTACAGATAGCAAATTTGACAAATTTCATGAAATTTGTTACACAAAGTTATTCTCTAGTATGTATTTGGAACTATACATAAATATCTGGTGCACACGTTATAACCTTATTTAGTGTGTTTGGTTAGATAACAGGAGAGAGCATAATTTGAGATACAAAATAGATCAGAGGTGACCTCTTTGCCTTGCATGTAATACAACCTTTGGGTAAACCCACCTGAAATAATATCCAGATAGTTTTGCAGTTTTGAGAGCAACATCAAATAGAGTTTCATGAAAGGTCTTGAGTAA
>PVIA01011733.1:0-42461 GCA_004024845.1 Tonatia bakeri
AAGGAAGGAAGGAAGGAAGGAAGGAAGGAAGGAAGGAAGGAAGGGAGGGAGGGAGGGAGGGAGGGAGGAAAGAAGGAAGGAAGGGAAGGAGGAAGGAAAGGAGGGAAGAAGGAAGGGAGGAAGAAACTAGACCACTTTCTTACACCATACTTGAGAAACTCAAAATGAATTAAAAACTTAAATGTGAGACTTACAACCACAAAAATCCAAGAAGAAAAAAATAGTCAGTAAAGTCTCAGACATTCGTCATAGCAATATATATATATATATTTTTTGATATATCTCCTTGTGCAAGGGAAACAAAAGAAAAGCTAGTCTAATGAGACTACATCAAATTAAAAGCTTTTACACAGGAAAGGAAAACATCAACAAAATGAAAAAAATGACCCATTGAGTGGGAAAACATGTTTGCCAGTAATACATCTGTTAAGGGGCTCATATTCAAAATTTACAAAGAACTTCTATAACTTAACACCAAAAAAAATCAAGCAAACAAACAAACTACAAAAAAGATCCAGTTAAAAAATAGACAAGGGACTTGTATAGACACTTCTCCAAAAAGGACACACATATGGTCAACAGACATATGAAAAGTGTCAACATCAGTCATCATCAGAGAAATATTACCTCACACCTGTCAGAATGGCTATTATCAACGAATCAACAAACAACAAGTGCTGGCAAGGATGTGGAGAAAGGGGAACCCTTTTGTACTGTTGTCAGGAATGCGGATCACTGCAACCACTGTGGAAAGCAGTATGGAGATATCTCAAAAATTAAAACTGGACTTCTGGCCAAGATAGAGGTGTAGGTAGACACACTGTGCCTCCTCGCACAACCATGCAACCAAAATAAGGACAACAAAAATTTAGAAACAAAGTAACCACCAGTACTGACAGAAAATTGTACTATATGGAAGTCCGACAACCAAGGAGTGAAAGTGGACACATTCAACTGGACCTGTAGGAGGGGTGCAGTTGTGTGGCTGGGTAAAAAGGGGTTGCAAAAAAAAAAAAAAAAGCAGTGCCTGGTGGATCCTGGGTGCTCAAAGCAACAGCTGGCAGACATCAGGTGTGAAAGGCAAAAGCAGGAAGACCCAGCGAGGTGTTGGATTGTGGAACAGGGTGAGGTGCCCAAGGCAGCTGGTGGACTGGGCAGTCCCACATTCATGCACAGATAAACCAGGCAAAACTGGGGAACCAGACAGACAGCACAACCCAGGGCCCCAGTTCGGGGAAATAAAGCCTCAAAACACCAATTGAAAACACCTGTGGAGTTTGAGGTGCCAGGAGAGACTCCCAGTCTCACAGGAGAGTTCGTAAGAGAGACCCACAGTGCCCTAGAACATACACAAACCCACCCACATGGGAATCAGCACCAGAAGGGCCCAGTTTGCTTAGGGGAAGTGGCAGAAGTGACTGAAATCTGGCAGAGAACAGAGCAACCTCCATTGTTCCCTCTCAGACCCCTGCCCCATGTACAGCATCACAACCCAGCAACTGGGTTGCCCCACTCGGGCGAACACCTAAGGCTCTGCCCCTCGCTACATAATACGCATGTCAAGATGAAAAAAAAAGGGGTCCCAAACGAAAGAACAGATCAAAGCTGCAGAAAAAAATAAAACTAAGCCATGAAGAGATAGCCAACCTATCAGATGTGCAGTTCACAACACTGGTAATCAGGATGCTCACAGAACTGGTTGAATTTGGTCGCAAATTAGAGGAAAAATGAAGGTTATGCTAAATGAAATAAAGGAAAATGTATAGGGAACCAACAGTGATGGGAAGGAAACTGGGACTCAGATCAATCGAGTGGACCAGAAGGAAGAAAGAAACAACCATACAAAAGAAGGAAGAAACAAGAATTCAAAAAATTGAGGAGAGGCTTAGGAACCTCCATGACATCTTCAAACATTTTAACATCTGAATCATAGGGGTACCAGAAGGGGAAGAGGAAGAGCAACAAGTGGAAAAGTTATTTGAATAAATAATAAAGGAGAAATTCCCTATTCTGGCAAAGGAAATAGACTTCCAGGAAGTCAAGGAAACTCAAAGAGTCCCAAAGAAGTTGGACCCAAGGAGGAACACACCAAGGCACATCATAATTACATTACCCAAGATTAACATGAAGGAGAGAATCCTAGAAGAAGCAAGAAAAAAGGAGACAGTTACTTAAAAGGAGTTCCCATCAGACTGTCAGCTGATTTCTCAAAAGAGACCTTACAGGCAAGAAGGGACTGGAAAGAAGTATTCCAAGTCATGAAAGGCAAGGATCTATATCCAAGATTGCTCTATCCAGCAAAACTATCATTTAGAATGGAAGGGCAGATAAAGTGCTTCTCAAATAAGGTCAAGTTAAAGGAGTTCACCATCACCAAGCCCTTATTACAGGAAACATTAAAGGGATGTATCTAAGAAAAAGAAGACAAAAAACATTTACAGTAAAATGACAGCAAACTCACAATTATTAACAACTACACCTAAAACAAAAACAAAAACAAAAGCAAACTAAGCAAACAACTAGAACAGGAGCAGAACCACAGAAATAGAGATCACATGGAGGGTTAGCAATAGGGGAGTGGGAGGAAGAGAGGGGGGAAAAGGTTCAGAGAATAAGTAGCATAGAAGGTAGGTAAAAATTGACAGGAGGAGGGCAAGAATAGTATGGGAAATGTAGAAGCTAAGGGGAGTGAAGGGGGAAATGGGACAACTGTAGTAGCATAATCAATAAGATATATTAGAATTTAAAACTGAAACTGCCTTATAACCCATTGATTCCACTTCTGGGAATATATCTGAAGAGATCTTAACCCTATTTTGAAAGAATATATGCACTCTTATGTTCACTGCAGCATTATTTATCATAGGAAGGATCTGGGAGCAGCCCAAATGTCCATCTGTAGATTAGTGGATAAAAAAATCAGTGGTACATTTACACAATGAAATACTACTCGGCCACAAAAAAGAAGAAAATCTTATCCTTTGCTACAGCATGGATGGACTTGGACAGTATTATGCTAAGTAAAGACAAGTACCATATGATTTCACTTATATGTAGAATCTAATAAACAAAATAAACAAAAAGCTAAGAAAATAGAAACAAACTGAGACAGAGAGCAGACACAGCTGTCACAGGGGAGGGGAATTGTGGAGGTGGGTGAAAAAGGTGAAGGAATTTAGCAAAACAAACAAACCTCATAGACACAGACCACAGTATGATGAATGCCAGAGGAAAAAGGCAGTGGGCAGAGGTAGAAGAGAGTAAAGCAGTATAAATGGTGATGGAAGACTTGACTTTGACTGATGAACACAGAATACAATATATGGAGGATGTATTATAAAATTGTACACCTGATATTTATATAATTTTATTAACCAATTTCACCTCAGCTAATTCAGTAAAAAATAAATTAAAAGTTTCTAATTTTTATTGTACTTGAAAAAATTATTTAAGTCATTTATTGGGTGAAGCAGGATCTAAATACAAAGGGACCAATCACTTTTGTCATTGTGATCAGAAAGAAAAGTCTTGGAAAGGATATTCCTGTGTGTGCCCTTAGGAGAGTTAAGAGTTTAAATAGCAGTAGTCCTAGATTCTATTTGAGTAGGTGGTTCCCATTGTTTATACCAGGACCATGTGTCAAAAGTGTCAGAGGAAGATTTTAAAAGATTTTGAATAAATGTTTTTGGACAATATATGTTGTATAATCTGTTTTGAGCATGAACAAGATGAGATATTTCATTATTATTTAGTATCTTGGGAAATTTAAGCTATTCACATTTCTCCAACATTTAACTTTTGCTTTATTTGTTTGTGCATTTCAGACTAATTTATGTATTTAACATTTTTATGGTTTAATATGATTTATTCTGTGAGCTTAATTGCCACAAAAATGTCAGCAATGGTTTTCAGCCTAATCACCTACTAATTTCATTTCTTAATAAAATATTGAGATAGGGATAAAAAGTAATAGTAACTATGATTTTTATGGTGTTTACTATGTGCCACATACTAAATGCTATACATAATTCATTTAACCCTCACCACAACCTTGTGAGATCTATTCTATTCTCTCCATTTTACAGTAGCAGCAGAACAGAGATGTTAAATAGTAGGCTCAAAGCCACCTAATCAGTGACCAAATCAGAATTTGAAAACAGCCAATTTGGCTTTAGACTCCAGGTGTTTAACTGCCATTCTTTTGCCTCTCCCTTATAGGAGACCATTCTGCATGGTGTGGGCCCAGCTCCCACTCAGAGATGCACAAGACCCATGCCCACAGATAGGTTCCCCGTGGGGAATCAGGCCTACATTGTACCTAGGCCACTTTGAGACTTGCTTGTTGCTAAAACTCTCTTACCCTGAACTGAGGCAGCAAGTGCTTACTGTAACTTCCTAAAGTCTGTGCTAAAACTCCCAAGTATGGAGTGTAACTGCTTCAACAACTTTTCCCTTTGTATTTGCAAATATCCTTCTTCTGTGATGTGATTAGTGGCATCCTCTCCTTTGTTTTCTGTAAAAGGTAACTGCCTGAAGCAAACCTGTGCATAGTAAGTGAGGACCATCATGTAATGTGCCCAGAAAAACAATAAAAGGCTGTCAGGGCAGGGGCTGAGGTGTTTTCTCCTCTTGAGAGAGAAGCCATGCTGTCCGTTTTCTTCCACAGAACTCGGTAGTCCATCTGAATTTCTCGCGCCTCATCCACAATGTGGCGGACCCCATGAGCTGAGGTCTGCATCACTCCCTGACAGCATAAAACTTGGTAGTGTAGGACTGATGATAAAACAGATAATTCAGTGGTAGTGTGGTCACATATCATGATTCACTTTGAAAGTCTGCAATTCCATTACCTTTTTTCCTGAGTAGAAATGTCAATTCTGAATCAGGTCTTCTGGCATTTCTATAAGCTCTCTAGGGACAGGAATTCCTAACTCTTTCAAAAGAAGAAAGAAAGCATAGAAGAGTCCAGAAACCATGAGAGTTGGGGAAGCAGATGAAGAAACTTACAAATATTTGAACTGGGGTGTTGTCAGCACAGAGCATAGCTAAGTTCATCAAAGACATCACCACTAAATGTTATCCCCAAGTTATGTGTGTGTATAGTGTCGTAGAACAGAAGGATGTTGGGGACTGCCCTGCCTGGTCTCAGGAAGCTGTGACCCCCTGTGACTTAGGCTGAGTGAGAGACCTCCGGATGAGGAGCCACTAAGGAGACAAAACTTATTCCCCTGGCATGAACGCTACCTGTTCTGTGCCTGGCCTTTAAATGCTTGATCAGTTACCAATGACGGGTAAGATTCCTCAAGGGAGGGGCAACCTAAGATAGAGGCTGGTCTCATAGGCCTATGGAATAAGACTCACGAGACTGTGGAAATAAATGAAGGGGCTGTGGAAAGGAAGGGGTGATCATCAACCCCTGCCCCCTCTTAGCCTGAGTCTTTGTACTTAGATGTGAGAAATCCAAGTCTCCTTGCTGCCTCTGTCTCCAGCCCTTCTCAGGGCTTAGCAAACAGCCTAAGGAGGCAGCTCAGACCAGAGACGGCAGACCCCCGGGGTAATCAGGCCTGGGACATAGAATATGCAAGATTCTGTGAGATCTGTTTGCTGGAGGATGTTATTAACTTGGAATTTGCAGGCACAGACAGGAAACCTTTGGAACCTGTAGTCCTTTCATATGATAAAACTCCAATCTCTGCCCGGAATCACAACAGAAACTCTGTTAGCATCTTTGGAAGTTACGTGTTCCCTTTGATCCCTTCTGCCAGACTGTGAATCCGCAAACTGTGTCTACTTTCTCAATAAAAACCCATTGGAGTAAAGGAAGGGGCGCTCACCGACTTGGAGAGTGGCCACTCTGTTCTTTACTTCCCCACAGAAAACTGTTTCTGTGCATGATTATTTCTCATGTTTCGACGAGCCATCCGCAGTGTTTCGCATGTACACAGCTGGCCTGGAGAGCCGGGACTGCACACTTCAGAAGGAGACTTGGACTTGCCTCACCCAAATTGTAAGTAGATTAATACTTTAATGCCAGAAAGTTCCTTTACATTCCATACTGAGGAACTTTTGCCATATACTGTTCAAGTAGAAGACTACAAGAGTTGGAAATCCACTCCTGATGGATTATGGATGCTGGCAAGGTGGGTGAGAGTGGAGTCCAATTCTCCCTGTGTCCAGTTGGAACACTTAGCTGATCTTCTGGGGAACAGAGTGAACAGCCAATGGAATCCCAGCTTATATGAAGTTTGGGGGGAAAAATTACAGAGGACATTGAAAAACAGACGATGAGGAGATTGCGCTGGGACAGTGAAGTCCCTGGGATCTGTGCAGGGACCAAGGCTGCTACAGCTCCCAGCCCGGTGCCTGCTGAAGGATATGGGGAGGAGAGTAAGAACACCAGCTCCTGCTCCTACCAGAACAGGGAGGGCAGCCCAGCACCATGAGGGACTCTGATGCTGAAGAGGAAGTGGGAGACACACAGAGGCGGTACACATCTGCTGGGGCTGTGAACGCCAGCACCAGAGAAATTGGGGTGCCAGGCAACACCTGGAGAAGGGAGGAGTTGAACCGTGTCAGACCCTGACTTAGATAGTCTGCAGACTGGTTGAAAAGTTGGGCTGTGTGAAAAGCCATGTGCTTGTTAAGAACTGCAGGCAGCTGCTTTGTAAGGAACTCTCCAGCAGTGGCTGGGTCTCCCTGAGAGTGATTTCAGAAGCATGTACCCAGAGTGAGTGGTTGAGCAGAACCATGCACCCCGCTTGTCTTGCACTGTGCACCCAGAGACAGAGGCTGAGCAGAACTGTGTATCCCACTAGTCTCCCACTGCACTCCCAGAGTGAGTGGCTGAAAAGAACCATGTGCCCCGCTTGTCTCAGGCTCTGCGCTAGAGATTAATCATGCTGTGAGCGGCTGAGTGGCTGATTTGAGCTTGGCAGTTCATGGAGGACCTGGGCTGGAGGCTGAGAAACTGTGAATATTGTGACCCAAACCTGGTCCCCATCTTTTCAAAACCATAACAAGGGAGAAAAAGCGAAGCCCAGCCCCATTCTTCCTGTGGCATCTAGGAAGACCAGCAGAACTTAATGAACAGGTTTAAAGTCAGCAGGAGGCTTATTATTATCTTTTTTTTTCTTTTTCAATCCTCTCTCTTTTTTCCCCCCTTCTATCTTCCCTGAAGTGAGACAATCAGACGTGGAGCTACAAAGGGACCAGAGACAGATCAAAAGGGGGAGCACAAGGCTAACCCCCAAAACTGAGAAACTGAGACAAATGTCACTTTGCTATCCCATAGAGCTGGCATTTTATTTTGTATGTGTATTATTATTATATTGTCATTATTTTTACCACTTTTATTTGATTAGTATTTTTAATTTCTCTTCCTTATGTTTAGTTTTCCCATTTTATTTCCCTGTTTAATTGCATTGTTTGATTGATTTTCCTTATTCTCTCTTTATTGTATTTTAATTTTCCTTCTTTCACTTCATCCGTGTTCCAATAACACACAAGTCTTGATTGGGTACTTTCTATCCTGGTTATCCAAATCATATATTTCTTGTCATATTATTCTTGTTCCAGTACTATTGTAAACAATTGTTGTTCCATACAATTGTGCATACTACACACCAGCCCTCCCTGATCTTAGCCCACTTCACTTTATTCCTGAGCATTATTATTATTGTGGTTAACTCTATTATTTCTCACACTATGCCTAGTTTCTATCCTTTACTCTCACTATATCTCATCATCTAACCTTGCATAAGCACTCTGTTTTCTGTATTCAGCTCACAATCTTCTTCCTCCCTTCTAACAAGAGTCTTATCTCTCACCTTTTATAAAAGTGCCTGGTTGGGTGACATATCACAGTCAATGCTATACTTATCCAAGGAATCTCCTATCACTTCTCTACTTGGTGGTACTTTAAATCCTGTAAAATACTTTCCTGCTGTCTTAATCCATTTTGCCTACCCCCTGCCACTGATCACATACAAGAATACATGGGAGCTACGAACATCAGTATACCTGCCAAAGGAGAAAAAACACCAACAAAGGAACCACCAAAAGATAAAAACACAAGTACAACAAGAGCCCACACAAACAGAAGATAGGGCAAACCTAGCGTGTCCAGACAAGGAGATCAAAGAGACTACACCATTTAACCTCACAGAATTCCTACCATAGAAGTTCATCCTACAAAGACAGTTAGCAAAGCAAAACATTAGGAAGCAAAGAAACAAACAAAAAGAGTCACCTAAAATGGGGAGACAATAAAAGAATATTCAATCAAAAAGAATGGAAGACTACTAAAAGAGCTAAACAAAATGGAGGTAACCAAACTATCAGATATAGAATTCAAATTAATGGTTATAAAGATGTTCAAGGAACTCACACACAACTACAAGGAACTGAGTGAGAATTACATCAGCATGAAAAAGGAAATGGAAACTATAAACAAAAACCAGGAAGAAATGAACAATAAAATCGCAGAAATAAAAAACACATTAGAAGGAATTACAAGCAGACTGGATGAAGCAGAGGATCAAATTAGCAAGTTGGAGGACAAGGTAGAAAAAAATACCCAGGTAGAGCAAGAAAAAGAAAAGAGACTTGGAAAGAATGAACAGGTGGTGAGGGAGATGCAAAACAACATGAAATGTAACAATATCTGTACAATAGGGATACTAGAAGGAGAAGGAGAAGAGCAATGGACAGAAAACCTGTTTGAAAAAGTAATGATGGAAAACTTCCCTAATTTGATGAGAGAAAAAGTCACACAAATCCAGGAAACACAGAGAGTCCCAATCAAGAGGAACCCAAAGAGGCCCACTTAAGACACATCATAATTAAAATGGCAAAATTCCAAGACAAAGAGAGAATATTAAAGGCATCAAGGGAGAAACAGGAAGTAACATACAAGGGAGTCCCAATAAGACTAGCAGCTGACTTCTCAATGGAAACATTCCAAGCCAGAAAGGAATGGCAAGAAATATTCCAAGTAATGAAAACAAGAGGCCTCCAACCAAGACTACTTTATCCAGCAAGGCTCTCAATTAAAATGGAAGGCCAAATAAGGAGATTCCTAGACAAACGAAGCCTCAAAAAATATATCTCTTCCAAACCAGCTCTGCAAGAGATGCTAAAGGGTCTGCTTTAAGACCAGGAAGAAAAACAGTGAGAGAAAGCGGAATACAGGTAAAAAAAAAAACCCTGCAATAAATAAGTACCTATCAATCATATGTGTAAATGTAAATGGATTAAATACCCTAATCAAAAGACATAGATAAGAATCTGAATGGATAAGAATCATCACCCACACATATTTTGCCTACAAAAAACCCACCTCAGAACAAAAGACATACACAGACTGAAAGTGAAGGGCTGAAAACAAACATTCCAAGCAAATGGACAGAAAAAAAAAAAAAGCTGGGGTAGCAATACTTATATCAGACAAAATAGACTTCAAAAAAAGGGCCATAAAGAGATACCCAGAAGGTCACTTCATAATACTCAAGGGAAGAATCCATCAAGAAGACACAAATATTGTAAATATATATGCACCCAACATAGGTGCACCCAAATACATAAAGAAAATCTTGGAGGACTTCAAGAAAGATATTGACAGCAACACAATTATGCTAGGGGATTTCAATACCCCACTATTAAAAATGGATAGATCTTCCAAACAAAATATCAACATAGATATTGTGGCTTTGAACAATGTCCTAGATCAAGTGAGCAAGTAGAAGGAAGGAAATAACCAAGATCAGAGCAGAATTAAATGACATAGAGACTAAAAACACAATACTAAAGATCAATAAATCTAGGAGCTGGTTCTTAGAAAAGATAAACAAAATTGACAAGCCTTTAAGCAGACTCATCAGGAAAGAGAGAAGACCCAAATAAACACAATGAGAAATGAAAGAGGAGAGATTACAACTGATACCACAGAAACACAAAGCACTGTAAGAAATTACTACAAAGAACTATAGGCCAAGAAATTTGAAAACCAAGGTTTAGTGGACAAATTTCTAGAAAAATATAATCTTCAAAAACCCAATGAAGAAGAAGCAGAAAGCATGAACAGAACAATAACAGCTGATGAAATTGAAGCAGTAATCAAAAAACTTCCGACACACAAAAGCCCTGGACCAGATGGTTTCACAGAATTCTACAAAGCATTTAAGGAAGAGCTAACCCCTATGCTTCACAGACTATTCCAAAAAATCCAAAATGATGGAAGACTCCCAAACTCTTTTTATGAAGCCAGCATCATCCTAATCCCCAAACCAGATAAAGACACAACAAATGAAGAAAACTTCAGGCCAATATTGCTGATGAACATAGATGCTAAAATCCTCAAGAAAATATTGGCAAACTGCATCCAGCAATGCATTAAAAAGATCACACACCATGACCAAGTCTGATTCATCCTGGGGATGCAAGGATGGTACGATATTCACAAATCAATAAATGTAATATATCACATAAACAAAATGTAAGACAAAAATCACATGATCATATCAATAGCTGCTAAAAAAAACCACTTGATAAGGTACAGCACCCATTTATGATAAAAACACTCAGCAAAGTGGGAATAAAAGGAGCATTCCTCAACATAATAAAGGCCAACCCTTTACCCTTTTCCTCTGAAATTCCCTCCCCTCTCCCCTTTGGTCACTGTCAGCCTGTTCTCAACTTCAGTGTCTTTGGTTATATTTCACTTGTTTGTTCGTTTTGTTGATTAGGTTCCTGTTAAAGTTGAGATCATATGGTATTTGTCCTTCACCACCTGGCCTATTTCCCTTAGCATAATGCTTTCCAGTTCCAATAACTGGGGAGGGGTGGAAACATGGGAGGGAAGTGGGGAGCGCTGGAGTGTTGGGCTGGGATGGGGGAAAGGCAGAAAACTGTACTTGAACAATAAAAATATAAATAAATAAATCACATATAAAGACACACACACACACACACAAACATAATAAAGGCCATATATGAGGGACCTATAGCCAACATCATATTCAATGGGCAAAAACTAAAAACTTTCCTACTAACATCAGGAATAAGACAAGGTTGTCCACTTTCACCACTTCTATTCAGCATATTATTGGAAGTCCTAACCACAGCAATCAGACAAGAAAGGAAATAAAGGGCATCTGGATTGGAAAAGATGAAACAATACTGTCATTGTTTGCAGATGACATGAGAGTGTACATAGAAAATACTATAGACTCCACCAAAAAACTGCTTGACCTAATAAATGAATTTGTCAAAACAGCGAGATATAAAGTCAGTATCCAGAAATCAAAGGCATTTTTGTACACCAACAATGAAACAGCAGAAACATAAATCAAGAAAAAAAAATACCATTTGATGTAGCAACAAGAAAAATAAAATACCTAGGAATAAACCTAAGCAAGGAGGTAAAAGATCTGTACTCAGAAAACTACACAACACTGAAGAAAGAAATTAAAGAAGACACAAACAAATGGAATCATATATCATGTTCATGGATTGGAAGAATTAACATCATCAAAATGTTCATACCACCCAAAGCAATTTATAGATCCAACACAATACCTATTAAAGTACCAATGGCACATTTCATAGATATAAAACAAACACTTCAAAAATTTATATGGAACCATAAATGACCCCGAATAGTGATGTGGACCCCGGCTCGCGGGGTCTGAGTCATTATGGATGAAATGAGACATTCACACAGACTACTGAGTCCAGTGGAGGAAAAGGGACAGCATAGCTTTTCTCTCAAGGGGAGCAAAAGCCTTGGCCTCTGCCATGACAGGCCTTTATTGGGCTTCTCTACCCATTACATGATGGTCCTTATTTACTATGCACAGGCTCACTTTAGGTGGTTCCCTTGTACCGAAAACAAAGGAGCCAATGCTCCTAATCACATCACAGAAGAGGGATATTTGCAAATGAAAAGGCAAAAGTAGTTGAACCAGTTACACTCATCCTTGGAAGGTTTAGCATGGATTTTAGGAAGTTGCTTTGCAGTATATGTCTTCAATTCAGGGTGAGGGAGTTTTAGCAAAAAGCAAAACTCATAGCAGCCTGGGTACATTGCAGACCTGATTCCCCACAGGAGAAACTATCCATGGGCATGAGTCCTGTGTATCTCCAAATGGGAGCTCATCCCACGCCACGCAGAGCAGCCTTCCACAGAGTAGCTGTTGCAATTTTTAGAAAGAAGAGCAAAGTAGGAGGGATCGCAATACCTGATATTACAAACTGTATTACCAGGCCACTGTAATCAAAACAACCTGGTACTGGCATAAGAACAGACACATGCTCAGTGGAACAGAATAGAGAGCCCAGAAATAAACCCAAGTCTCTATGGTCAATTAATATTTGACAAAGGGGGCAGCAGCATAAAATGGAGCAAAAATAGCCTCTTCAATAAATGGTGTTGGGAGAACTGGACAGTTACATGCCAAAAAATGGAACCCAACCAACAAATTACACCATACACAACAATAAATTCAAGATGGATAAAAGATTTAAATATAAGTTTTTACACCATTAAAGTCCTACAGGAGAACATAGGCAGGAAAATCTCAGATATTTCATGCAGCAACATTTTCACTCATATGTCCCCTATAGCAAGGGCCATAAAGGAAAGAATAAACAAATGGGATATCATTAAAATAAAAAGCTTCTGCATGGCTAAATAAAACAGCATTAAAATGAAAAAAGAACCAACCATATGGGAAACATATTTGCCAATGATACCTCAGACAAGGGTTTTATTTCCAAAATAGATAAAGAACTCAGATGACTGTACTCGAAGACAAGCAACCCAATTAAAAAATGGGCAAAAGACTTGAACAGACATTTCTCCAAAGAGGACATACAGAAGGTTCAGAGACATATGAAAAGATATTCACTATCGCTAGCCATCAGAGAGATGCAAATTAAAACCACAATGAGATGCCACTTCACAGAGGTCAGAATGGCCATCACAAACAAAGCAAGAAACAAGTGTTGGAGAGGTTGTGGAGAAAAGGGAACCTTAGTGCACTGTTGGTGGGATTGCAGACTGGTGCAACCACTATGGAAAACAGTATGGAATTTCCTCAGAAAACTAAAAATGGAACTGCCTTTTGACCCGGCAATTCCACTGCTAGGGTTATATCCTAAGAACCCTGAAATACCAATCCAAAAGAACCTATGCATCCCAATGTTCACAGCAACACAATTTACAATAGTCAAGTGCTGGAAGCAACCTATAAAAAAAAATAACATTAAAAAAAAAAGAGTTGGAAATCCAGTCCTGTCCTTCCACCAAGTTCAGTCAACATATTCACCAAGTATTTTTTTAAAAATTTAAAAAGATTTTATTTATGTATTTATAGAGAGAGGAAGGGAGTGAGAAAGAGAGGGAGTGAAACATCAGATTTTCACTTGTGCCCTACTGGGTAAGTGGCCTTGAGGCCCAGGAATGTGCCCTGATTGGGAATTGAATCAGGCATCTTTTGGTTTGCAGGCTGGCACTCAATCCACTGAGCCATACCAGCCAGGGCTTTTTTAAAAAGAGTTTTTTTTTTTTTTTTAATGTTTCTTTATGAGACAGAGAGCGAGCACAAGGGCAAAAGAGAGAAAATGTGATCAACCAGCCACCTCCCACACACGCCCAATCCAGGACTGAGCCTGCAACCCAGGCACATGCCCTGACTAGAATGAATCCCCAACCCTCCTGTGTGTGGGAGGATGTCCCCAAACACTGAGCCACACTGGCCAGGACTCACTAAATATTTAAAGAGGACCCATCACAACGACCCTTTCGCTTTCCTCTCAAGTCTCTTCCATTTTATTAAAAATAGAAAGTATTTGAGATTAATTCTTGAGAATTACTTTAGCTACAACAAATTTCTTTCTAAATTTGATGGTGTTTGAAAAGTCTTTTATCTATAATTTTAGGGTTTATAGCTTTCTAACAGAAATTAAAGGTCATTAGGCTTTGTGGGTAGAGGTAGAGGTAGTAGGACTTGACAATTGTCCTTGAAATCACAAACTAGACAATCTTTCCTCCCCAAACCTTCTGCAGGAATGCTAGGCAGTAACTGCGAAAGCCTTGAAGACCTCACAGCAGTTGTGTGCCAATCTGCACTTCCTCTGTACTCCCCAGGTGCTTAACCTGCCATAGTACTCACCTCTGTACAATCATCAGGCTACTCATCTTTCCCCTCTTCTAGACGTGTATACCTTCAGGGCAGCAATTGCATCTAGTTCAACAACCAGGTAGTAGATAGTAGGTATATAGTAAGTGAACGTTGCAGAGAAAGTATGTCTGGTATTAATTTATTTTGGCTTGTAGCCCCCAAATCAAGCTTAGCTTGGTTGGGTAAAGATTTTCCCAGCCAGTCATTTTCCCCAAGCCTTAACCTGGTGGCTTCTTGGCCTGAGCACATTATCTGCTCTCATTTCCTGCCATCTCTACACCTTTCCTTTCCCTCTGTCCTAAAATTTCCATATGTTGAATGTGCAGAGATATTGTCTACTTTCCTACTCATCACAAGCTCCCTCAGATAGCTTTTCCTAGTCTACCTTTAAAGCAATCTAATCATGCTCAGTGTATTTTAATCTTCAATTACTCCTCTGTTACATTAACAGGGAAACAAAGCCTATTTGGTTGTATCCTTTTAGGGACAATGTATACCACCGGGTCTTGCTTCCAACTCTGGCACCTGGAATACTAGTTTTGAGATGTAGGTAGAACATAAAAAAATGATGACCTTAATAAAATAATGAATTCTTGAAAGCTTGAGAAGATAAAAGCTTCTGAAACCAAGTGTCCAGGTATAAAGAAATGTCTGAACAGGTGGCCACAGCAGTTTCTTCACTCACTTCCTTCTCCATGGTTTCTCATGCTGATTATTTCTGTCACCACTATGTCAAACCCCAGGGTACACATCTCTTATTTCAAAGCCCTAACTCATTGATTCTTGGTCCTTCGACTTCAGTATGAGGGAGCCATACTGGGTGGAGAAATCATAGATAATTTTCTTTACACTTTTTATTTGGATTTACTGATTTTTTTACTGACTTAAATGCATTTTTATAGTCATATTTAAAAAATAAAGCTATAGAACTCAAATGGAAAACAGGGAAGTGATGAAGTTACAGATTTCTAACAACTACCATAGTTAACTTGTCTACACAGCTCCTTTGCTCCCCAAGTTCCTACTCCAGTTCATTTTTTAGGGCCCTGCCAGAGCAGCTCACTTTGTCATTTTCAAGATTTTCCTCTTGATAGCTTGCAGAACTCATTGAGAAAACAATGGATGGACTATAGAACTGACTGTTTGTTATGGGTAAATAACCTAATACACCTCCTCAGGTAGATAGCAGCATATAAAGAAACAGTCTAGTTCCAGAGACTCCCCATTAAATTCTTCCTCAATCTCCCAGAAATAGAGTAAAAGGTTGTTTTCCCCGGATCGAATTAAATTTGGAGTTAAAGTTGTCCAGGTGACCAGACACTGCAAGCTGGGCCCCGTGGGTGGTTAGAACCTGTTAGTGACACATCATTAAGATGCACTTCGAAACCCATGTGGGTTTAGCTTTCTATGCAGAATTTGATGCTGATTTTAAATGTTAGAGCATTAACAAAGACGAGAATATAGAGTGGGGCAAAAGTAATTTTATAGCTGTTACTACTGTATTATTTTCCATATGAACTATAAGCCTACTTTTGCCCACCTGGTATAAATGTTTATTTTGGCTGTAGTTTAGTATTACTTCAGTCATTTTTATGTGAACTGCTTACCCTTTCTTCTTATAGTGCATTACAATTATTTTCAAATAAGTGTCATTAATTCATTTAATTATAAACTAAATAGTTGATATACTTAACAAGTACAGCTTTTTGTCATAGTAGTTAACTGCTTACATATATAGCTTGTTTGCTCATACTCTAAGAATGAAATAGAATATAAAAGTCACCCTAGTAAGCATGCAAAGTCTGCCTGAAGTCAGTTACCTTTTGTTTTTTTCCTGATTGGATCAGATCCAGTGAGAAGGCTTCACATACTAAATCAACTGTAATAATTAATAGTGAAAAGCCATCCTGAAGGGATAAATCTAAGTAAAATCGCTTGCTAAGTTGGGAGGGAAAAAGTTTCTTTTGCAGAAGAGAGGGAAGTTGGAAATTCTTCCTTAAATTTGCTGTATTTATTCTTTATTCCCCTATAAGGCTATGGTTTTAAAATCATTTTTGCTCTCCCCATGGGTAGAGTTATGACTTGTGGGATTTTGATTATTCCTTCATATCTTTGTCCCACCTGTCCAATTTCTGTAACAGTGTTTAAGGTTATATTATTTTCTGTACCCTCCACATTCTGTAGACAACCTAGTTCAGTATTTTTCACCACTTTTCTATTATTTGGTAAGCAAGGAATAATTTCTTCTTTCTACTAACCAAACACCACCATAAAAATAAAATACCTATTATCCTTAAACCCCACCATCTTGGGTCCAGAAGACATACTTAAATTCCATTACAGATTAAATCCATTGCCGATATGAGTTACTGCCTAAAAAACAAACAAACAAACAAACAACAAAAAACTAAGAAGTTCATTTGTAAGAGAATTTGGGAGACTTGCCTGTACATGAAAGAGGTAGAAAAAAATGTTTATTAGCATGTTCAAGGTAGTCAAGATTTTAACAAACATCTAAATCCTCACAACAACCCTGTGAGGTAGGTAAGTCATTGTTTTGTGATAAACTAGTATCATTACAATTAAAGTGCAAGCTCTAAAAAAATAAATCTGCAATAGGAATAATTTGGTTAATGATACCATTTATGTATATGCTAGAATTTGTGTTTTTGCATACTTTGATTCATGCAATACAGTGTCCCCAGAAAAGTTTACTATAAATCAAATCCTATTTAAATACATGCAGGGGACTATTTAAATAAACACTGGGTGAATTTATTTTTGTAAAATAAATCGCCACTTTTTATCTCATGTAAAAAAGGAATTTTCATAGTATTTGCTCAAAGTGAGGCATTTTCAGCAACGTTTCACTCACATTTATACATTCTCCAGTAAGTTCTCTCAACATGGCACCATGCCAATGTAAGACAATTTACTGAATTAAACCTAGCAATTTGGTATATGGCAGTGACCTGGGTTATCATGTAGAAATTTCCAAATATAGTGCACTCAATCTCAACCCAAAACCTAAGGTGGACTGTTTAATGAAATGTAAACACTAAAAAAATTGTAATAAACTTCAAAATGTATTTTCCCTTAAGAATATTATTTAATTTTTTCCATTTATTGAGAGAGAGAGAGAGAGATTAGGGTCTTTGAAGAGAAACACAGTATTCTGTTATCTTTACAATTCTAGTGATTTCTACTGCAAATCAAAGTCTTGTGCTACCAATATACTACTTATAAAGGAGCCAGCAGATGTTACTTGAAAAATTTGTTTTCTTCCTGTGCCAGTATGACTTACTAGAAAAATACTTCCAAGTACTCATGTTCTCTTAAGTATATATTTAAAATACATTTCTACTGTTAATCCAAAATTTGTAAACATCCAGCTGCTTAAATTTTTATATTTGTCTTATGTGCAAAATACATTTTTATTGGAGAAGTTCCATTATATTTAATTATGAGATAACTGCTTAGATTAGTTATATAATTTATTTTTAACAGTAACTCTAATTAGGCTTAGGAACTTAGTTAATACTTCAGCTCCACTGGCAGATTTATAATACATCAGCAAGTGTAGTTAAAGAAATTTGCCACTATAAAGAAATCATTCAAGCCCAGAAAACATTCTCACCAAAAATTTTAAAAAATTGCTTCAGGGAAATTAGGCAAAACAACAGGTAAAACAGACTAAGCTGTCTACGACTTGTACATTCAAATATATACTAGCTCCAGTAATGCACTTTGGATTAGAGTGAGGTAGGACAAAGAAATATTGTCAGACACATTTTGAACTGTGAAATTTATAGAAACAGAAACACTGACTTCTACCCAGGTTTTATTTGGATATACCCCTCGCCCCTCAAAGTTGAGAATTTAAATGACAAGTGTTTTCTTAGTTTCATGGACAGAATTGTAAAAAATCTTTGAGGTACATATAAATAAAAAATACAAAGATATATTTTACTTCAACATAATATGCTTGTATAAAAATAAACCTGGATATAGAAAAAAGAAATGTAAACATTTTTGCATAGATTCTCTATATAAAACATTTACCTGGGACTAAACATTGGAAAATACAACTCTAAAACTAGTATAGTTCAACTATTTCCTTGGATACCAAGAATATACAAAATAAAAGCCCTTCACCTTGGGGAGCATGGGCAGGAGGGAAAACAATTAAATTTAGCATCAGTCTATATTTATTTTTCTGTTGCTCGAATATAAACCAATGATGACAACAGGAGAAACTCTGGGGGTTTATTTAGCAAAATTAAATTCACATTTCTGAGGCCATCATAGTGCATCCAATGTCCATCAATCTGGAAAGCTGCAGAATAATGATGTTCTTCTTTGCTAAATAATGTGGCACCTTCCAACAAATACCTGTAAATTCAATGACAATGTATACCAGAAAATAATACTTTGTTCTTAAGATAAACATTCCTTAAATTCTTAAATAAGGAGTAAAACTTGAGATTGTTTACAGTCTATTCCCTAAAAAACATATTCACCTGTAAAACTAATGTACTATAATTGTAATTTGGAATAAAATGTTTAAGAATGTTTTAAATTGATATAATTTAAGAATTAAAAATATGTATCTTAACTCATAACCTGTATGGTTCTATTAAATAAAACATACAAAAAACTTTAAAGCAAAAAGTTAAAAGAATGTTGTATGTCCTAATTTATATGCAGGTATTTTTATCTATAATGATGACAGCAGCATTTTATTTTTAAATGATGACTTCATATTGCATACTACTTTTGACTTGAAATACAACAGACAGTATTACTACATATAGATACTATCCTAAACACTTTTTATGTCCTATCTCATTAAATTCTCCCAGTGGCCCTGGCTGGTGTGGCTCAGTGGATTGAGTGCCGGCCTGAGAACCAAAGGATCACCAGTTCAGTTCCCTGACTCGGTTGTGGGCCAGGTCCCCAGTAGGGGGCGCATGAGAGGCAACCACACATTGATGTTTCTCTCCCTCTCTCTCCCTTCCCCTTTCTCTAAAAACAAACGAACAAACAAACAAATAAATAGAATCTTAAAAAAATTCTCACAGTAATGGCACCAGATATAAACTGTCATCTCTGCTTTATAGATAGGAGAACCGATGAGTTAAACTGGTTGTTACTGGCCTAAGTGGGGCTGGATTTGAACCCAATTCTGCCTATTCCATAATCGAAGCACCTAACCACCACACACAATGCCAGAGACTAATTTCCCATATAGGTTCTGAACTTATCTAAGATACATAAATTTAGAGATAGCTATGATCTTTTCAATAGTATTTCCTTAAGGGCTGGGCAAAACCATAATAGAATAGCAGAAAAATATAAAATACATTTATTTTACTAGTTTTGTGAAACAAACAAAAACACCTACTTGTGATCAGATAAATCCAAGTGATAGGGTACATATGCCAGATCTTCAGATTTCCAATGCTGCATATTTAAGACAACAAAAGGAGGTGCCCCATGGCAGAAAACTCGTTGGGAGAATTCTCTTAAACCACCACACCTAAAATTGAAATAGGAACGAACTTTATTAAACTTGGAATAAAGCCGCCTTTGATCACTTCTGAGTTGTCTTTATTACTTCATGTCATAATAAGCGTAATTACCTATTTTAGGTGTTGGTAATAGTGTGGCTATATTAGTACCTTATATGGGATGGGCGAAAGTAGGTGAAACACTAATTTTATTCTTGTATTATTTATTAATTATTGTATTATTTATTTGTATTACAACTGTAAGTCTACTTTTGCCGACCCTTGTATATCTATTCCCAGAAGTTTACAAACTCTGAGATTCTACATACAGTAAATGGTATTTTTAAAACTCTGGGAAAAGCTAGCCATTTTATTTAGGTTTACAAAAGTGAGTAGCTTTTATTTTTATTCTTTTGCTTTAAAATTTCTTTTGCTTTTATTTTTAGATATATTTATCTTTATATAAGATGGGTTCAAAGGGAAATAATGGCAGAGAAGGGAATAATATAATTCTTACAGGCCTCTTTGACTGGATAAAATTCTCAAATTGCTTCCTTTTCCCATAGGATGAAGCAAGTTCTATTTTCTTAGCAGCATCAAGTATTAAGCATGTGAATCAGAATATAATAAATACACTTATACAGTAAAATCTTGATTAACTGGAATGCTCGTGGTACAGTATTTTGGCTAACAAACATTATTGACTAAACTAAGTTAACAGAAAAACCATTTTGTTTCAGTATCTGTTGCTTAAATATATTAGTTCACTTTCTGAACTTAAGTACAATTAACTGAACATATTCTATTCTCTCCTTTTGTAATTAGTTAGCTCTAAGATTATCCTTCTGTAGATATAGAAATTAAGAGACTGGGATGAATATATTCTTTCTGCCCCTTTGAATTTCTTTTTCTTTACACTATGTTAAATTTTTTGTAATTTACCTCTTTCTCCCAAATGAGGAGTGTAGAAAAAATCCAGTTAACTGAGGGTCCCGATTAATTGGGTTCTGGTTAACAAAGGTTTTATTGTACCTACTCAGCAGTGAGGGAAAAAAGAAAAGGCATTTGCTTTGTATTTGTCAATTAACTGTATCATATTCTACTTGATAGTGTCAATGCAGCATAAGATAGTATAGGAAACTACACGGTGTTAAGATTCAAAAAATGTTAGACTTCCTTTAACATCAAAGAGCATGTCAGTCCAGGTTTCTTTATAAACAATGCAGAATACTTTCACCTTAAATGGCTATTATGTACTCACCCACGTTCTTCACACAGTTCAATCCTGGAACAGAATAACTCATCGACAGCCAGTCGTATCAAGTTTCCATGTGGAATTTCTTGGGGAGGACTACAACAATTGCAAAATGCATATAAAAACTGCTTCAACATTTTACAGGTAAATACATTATTAGGATTACAAAATTTACAGGTCGATTCATGATTTGCAAACCAAGTAAAAGTATAACCTGTTATTCACCTTTGTCTTGTAGATAGCACAGAAACTGGTTAAATTTAATAAATGTCAATGTATGAAGCTTTCCAAGAAACATTACATCTTTCTATAAACTGAAATATGCAGTTGTTGTTACTTAAAAAAATTTTGCAGCCCTGGCTGGTGTGGCGTGGTGGGTTGAGCAGGGGCTTGTGAACCAAAACATCACCAGTTTGATTCCTGGTCAGGGCACATGCCTGGGTTGCAGGCTAGGTCCTTGGTTGGGGACCTGCGAGAGGCAGTTGATAGATGTTTCTCTCCCTCTCTCCCACCCCTTCTCTTCTCTCTAAAAAAATAAATAAAATCTTTAAAAATTTTTTCCCCCAGAGGATTCAATAGAAAGGGTTCTAATCTAGGGGGAAGAAAGTAGGACCCAGAATCAGAGAAGCAACTGGTTACTCAAGTTGCTAGACTAAGTTGCAGCCACTGTTGCCCTCAGTTACCTGATTTGTTAAAATTTTTTTCCTACACATTTCAAGAGTTGTTTTAAATACAGGATTAAAAAAAACAGGCGAAAGCTTAAAAAAGTTATACAGAGTATGATAATATTTTATTAAGAAAAGCATATTAGTATCAATAAAATATTATAAATATTTCAGTATAGTTCCAAAACATATGCAAATTAAATTAGTTAAAAAAAGACAAATTTCTGAAATGCTTTTTAATCCATGATTTAGAATAACAGAACTTTTTTGCCTGATAGATTTCAAAATCAATATCCTCATATCAGCAATACAAGAAAATGGAGAAAGTGTATTTCAAAAAAAGACACATTAATTGCTAGAGTCTAAAAATAATAAAATACCTTCAGCTTTCCATAAGTATCATGATGTTACAATATTAGAGTTAAATATCCTATAAGGAAATGTAAATTTAATAAGTTAGGGTGTGGGATGTATACCCCCCAAAGAGAACAATTTAGGCTGTTTTTCTGCACCACAGGGCCAAATACACTTTCTGAAAACCATGACGTTAGGTCTGTTTTTCTGCCTTGTTTCCCCCCCCCCCCCACTGGCCATTATCCTTTTTCCAGCACATGTCCCCTTCCGGGCTTCAATGTTTCCCCACACTCTATCTACTAGGACTTGCCATTTTGGCTTTCCTCCCTGTCATTCACCAGCTTGGAGGACTGTCTTCTCTCTGAAACTCAAAAATACTTAGCAGGGTACCAGCACCTTTCCTAGCCAGTAAATATGCTCCTCATAGCCACATCTTCTCCAGGTATTAGGATTCCAAGTTTGTGATTGCTGTCTATAACTAACCCGTGGTCATAACATGTAGGAGTATTTTCCTTCTTGTTCATGTAGATCTCACCCACCAGAGATCTATTTAAGGGGTGAAACATATTGGAAACATATATTGGATAGTGTTCTTCAAGAGGTTACATTTGTGACACTGGAATTCTCGTCGCATTAGTAAATTAAAAGCAATGTATCTTGCACTCTGAATAGTTTATTATTTTGCAAGAGAAATATTAGTTGGTTTTTTAAAGTAAATTCTAAGATGTTTGTATGTTTCTGTCATGGGACCTACTGAAGAGTCTTAAATTTGTGTGGTTGATTTATGTGTAACTAATTACACATAATCCTGTACTCCAAGAAGTACTTTGACTATATACACAGATTTATATTTATAGCACTTAATTTAAAAAGTATATTATTTCTGCTAAAAGTGACAAAACAGACTTCAGAGAACATAAAGCAGACTTCACAGCAACTTACTTTATGTTAATTGTGCGCTGCTGATCTTCCTGCACGCGAGTTGGGCATCGCCAGTTGGAACAGTAACTCTCTTGTATGGTAGACATGAGGTTTTCAAGATTTTTTGTAAAATTATCATGTTCATTCCCAAACAAATCAATTATTAATGAAGCTTTATAGACTTCAGATTTATATTGCTGTTTTTCCATCTTGTCCCAAATCCAAAGTAGCTTCACAGTTGTAAAACTATAGGTGTCCATTAAATAAAGAAAACAGTCTATAAACTCTCTACCTAAATGAAGAGAGAGTTCTCTGGGAAAATTTTCATTTTCATGAAGAATGACATAGAGTAACATTAAGAATCCATCTATGGTGCAGGTATTTTTCAGTCTTATTTCAACATACAGTGGGGTACAGGATACTGCTTTGCGGCCAGCTTTGATAGTAAAAACACCTCCCCAAGGAAGAACAGGCCTCCAAAATGAGCGATCTTGGTTATAGTTATTTTTAATTGATGCTTTGATCTCTTCAAACAGTGTCTTCATCCTGTATTTTAAAAGTTAACATAGAACATGCATGTGACTACATATGATATCTTTTAATAGAAATAAAGCTATCTAAAGACTTCAATTAAATTTGGTTAAATGGCCTCCCGATACAATAAAATTGTTTAAAAGAATTCTAGTTATGAGTCATTTGGGGGGCAATATGCATGGTCTTTGGAAAAACCACGTAAGCTACAACCTTTTTTTGAGGTGAAGTATAGCCATTTGATAGTTTATATTAATCATACTGCACATTTTATCTGTGCTATAGGAAAGCCCTGTAATAAAAAACTTAAATGAAAGTAAAGCTAACGATACAATCTAAATTTGGTTGTGTACTTTCCTAATGTAAACCTCTTCCTACTACCCTCTAATATATAAGCACTGCTTCATTTTCTTGTTAATATGTGTAGTTTCGCTCATAAAATGAATATACTGCAAAGAAATCCTTATGTGGGCTACAGAATAACGACCAATTATCTCTGAAAGGTAACATAAGAGTAGTCATGAGAACTTAACTGAATAGTAGCATAGCTAATACAAAAATAATTTCTATGAATGTTGGGATTTTTACTTACAATTTAGGACCATGCTAGATACCCTATTGAATTGGCCAAAAATTTCATTCTTTTTTTCCTGTAAGACAGCTCTAGTAGCACTTAGTTGTTTTTAACTTCATTTGAAACATTTTTGTTAAATTGTATTGTGATAGCTGTCATATCGGTATACATTAAAAAAGGTATCAAAATTGGTGAATTTTTGTGTAGCCATTTTAATATTGAAGATGGAAGAAAATAAGCAACATTCTTGGCATATTATGCTTTATTATTTCAAGAAGGTAAATACACATATGAAATGCAAAAGACCTGTGCAGTGTATGGAGGAGGTACAGTGACTGTTCGAATGTGTCAAAAGTGGTTGGCAAATTTTTGTGCTGAACATTTCCCAATGGATGATGCTCCACAGTTGGGTGGACCAGTTGAAGTTGATAGCAATCAAATTAAGGCATTAACTGAGAATAATCAACATTATACCATGCAGGAGATAGACAACAGACTTAAAATATCCAAATCAATAAAGTTGGTGAAAATGAAAAATGTGTCTTTTATGGGAAAAAATCATATAGACTTTTTGGCCAACCCAATACAATTTGAATTACAGAAACCATGCTCTGAGATCTGATTCATATCTTGAAAAGTATCCTGATTCCCTTCTCTGCATGTTTTGGAGCATTTGCTGAGGTGTCCTCCCTATTTAAATTGGCACCTATCCTTCCCTTAACTTTGAGGAGAGCTAAGTATTTTGTTTTTTAGAGTCATTGACAGTATTCTAACAAACATATTAATGTCATATGTATGTTATATAAAGCAACATTTAAGAAAAGTTAAAGAATGATGTTCTAATGAAATAACTGAGAAATTGCTTCACTTAGGACCAAAAAAAAAAAAAAAGTCCAAACAACACCATAGTGTTTTCCAGTGTGGTACTTTTATGGAAAAGCATATGAGTATTTTTCTTGAAAAAAGGGAAGTTGGAAAGAGAAGTGAGTGACTGAGATCAGTGTCTTATTTTGACATCATTTGAAGTTCCACACCCTCCCAAGCATAACATGAATCCAACACTCAATACTGCAAACCTATGTTTTTATTTGCTCAAGAAATTTAGTTCAAACTGATTTTACAATACTAGCAGTCTAAAAATTCAGTTCCAAGATATATTAAACACATCAATAGTATTTTTGGCCTGAAGAAAGATAATCTGCATGCTAAAATGTTCAACACTGTATTTAGTCTGAAGTATAGATGTTTATATATAGTAACAGGTTGGTTCTAGTCAACCAATTAGGAATAAGAGGGAGTGGCAAATTTGGAACCTAGGAAAACAGTTTCTTATTAAGAACTAACACATTTTCGCAGCAGATTTGAAAAAAAAAATCGTAAGGCATTCAAATACGTTAAAAATAAAAATAACTTTCTTTATGCCTTATTTCTGTTGATTATAAACAAGAACTAGTAGACACAGACTAGTATTTGCACTAACGTGGTGATTTGTTCCAAAGAAACTACTAAAAATTACTTAAAAAGATGGAGAAACAGCTACAAAGAGCTTTACTTAAACCTGCCTTGTTTTCGCCACACCTTCTAAGATTGTTCGTTAGGCACTGTATTGGAAACCCTGGAGGAGTTATTCGGTTGTCTTTATTTTCCTGCCTCAACAGGCCCTGCAGTTTGAATAAACCTGCTCAACTCCCCGACCTTTTATTTCCTTGAAAAACACCACCTTTCTTTTTTTTTTTTTTCCCAGTCATTTCCAAGGGTGACAATCTGTACTCCACTTTAGTCATGAGAGCCAGACCATATGCCAAAGGCACTGACTGCTGGACATCCTAAAAGCTCGGGGGTCCTAAAGGGCCCCTCTGGAATCAGCGTTCCTAGATAATCTGAAAAATGGCCACGGGCTCCCCTCCGAGCAGCACTGGGCTTCCGGCAGCGACTCGCCAGGCGCGAGGTGGGCACCCAGCTGAGCCCTCCACACCCCAGCCACACCCACCCAGCCCCCGGCCTGCCACACCCTGGAAGGCCAGGCACTAAGCACTGGCTCCACACGGCGGGCGGGTATCCGGACTAGAAGCCGGTGCAGAAGGCTGGATGCCCCTGGTCACATCCGGGCAGTGGCCCCCCAAAACGCATGGGGACTACAGGCAATGGGCTAGAGAACTGGGCCGCGGAAGGCATCCCCACATGCCTCAGCCTCTGCACTGGGAAGCCGACTTTTCGTACCTCCCCGGGGACCGAAAACCACCGGTGCCGCCGCCCCCGTCGCCGCCGCCGCTTGCTCATGGAGAGCCCGGGCTGCCGTCGCCGACACATCTACTAGAACCTCCGGCTGTCTTGACCTCCCCCAGCGTGAGTGCTGGGCTCTGGCACGGTCTCCATCGCACCCGCCGGGGCAGGAGCCACAGCAGGGGCGCCCAGACCCGATCCGACAGGACCCACGGAGCCAGGACCGCGGGACGCTTTGCTTCTTCTTATTACGGAGGAAGACTCAGCCTGACCTCCGCCTCCCGTCCCCCAGGCCCCAGTTCCTAGCCGCTTGACTACACTCCTGCGCAGGCGCAAGGTCACCTCGACCAACCAACCGTGTGTCTGTTGGGTGTGTATACAACATTCAGCTTCGCCCAATGGGAACTAACATCAGGTATGAGGGGCGGGACCTCTGAGAGGGGGACGGCGTTTAGTGTTAGAGGCTGAGTGGAGCAGCCAAAGTGGGCAGGGTTTGCATAGAGGTGGCGGGTTAGCTTGGCTTTTTGAGGTTTGTACCATTTTTAGACCTTACTTGATTTGAATTTGATTTTAGCTCTTGTGACCTCAAATTCTTAACGCAGAAAGGGCAAGCTTTGTTTTCTCAGTAAGTTATAATTAGTTAAGCTTTTGATATAAGTATCTATTTAGAAAGAAATGAGTTACCGTTAGTGTGTTAAATGCTGTCCTCAGTGTTGAAGGCAATGCTTGGCTGAAATTTATAATGGAAGTTAGTACCATTCAAAGAAATTAATAGCTTTAGCCCACTGTAGAGATGAGAAGTTTTGGTTTTGGATATGATAAGGCTCCATACATTAAGCGACAGCCGGAAATTTAAGCTAGAGTTGCTAAATGCTAGAATCGGTGGGCTCAACCATAATCCCTGTTCAGTAGGCTCTAGTTCTTGTATCTTCCCTTAAAGAGTCGAAGCTCACATGGCTCTGCTCCCATAGAACACAGTCCACCCTGGTAAACTACCTCTACCCACAATTAGAAATGGGATACTGTTACAGAACAAGGCGGGGCAGGGTGGGGGCTCAATTATTGGCCCACCCAGGGACTAGAAAAAGTGTTACAGAACCCACACTCGCAGGGCCAAGGGGGGTTGTTACTACATACTATTACCGAAAGGATCCCCCCCCTCCACTACGTTCGATTGTCTTTTGCCATAGGAAAGACGTCTCTCAATGCCAGAGATTTGTGAAAAGGAAAGGAAATGTTTGTTTAAAGCTATACAGAATTAAAGAGGTGACCTAATGTGTTTATTAAAATGCCAAAGTCCTTTTGGATACCCACAGACACCCTACAGTGCTTCTTTCTCCCCCTGCCCTAATTTGAAGTATAGTAACTCAGGAAAAGGAGTAGGCGTCTGTGATTCAGGTTGCTGGCACCATCAGCTGTGTTGCCATCCAGGCAGGATCCTGTAATTAGTTCAAAGCCATGTGGCACCTTCTCATGGCCTACTGGCAAGAGTTCTTTCACCTTTCTTCCAGGCAAAGTCTCTCCTACTTCCCAGGCCAAAGTCACGTGGTCCTGTTCTACCAAACCTGCGGGGGTCCCCACTCTAGCCAAAACGGCATGGTTCTTTTCTGCAAAGTTGCGGGGAGGAGGGGGGTTGCCACTCTGCCAAAGCTGAGTTGTGGTTCTCTGCTAAAGCTGCATGGTGATTCTCTCTACCCAAGTTGCTGGGGTCCCCCCTCTGCCAGAAGCAGATGGTTCTCCCCTCAATTGCCACAGCTGCTTGTACTCTCCGCACTGCCACAGCTGCATCATCTTCCCTGCACTGGCTCTTGTGTCTGAGATTAAATCCCCATGCCAGTCTATCAGCCAACACCCACAATGTCACACACGGGACCGCCAACAGAGGAGGAAGGGGCCTCCCCCCAATGGCAAAGGCTGAGGCTTGGAGGCCTTCTGCAGCCGGCAACCATCCCCCAACCCCATGTAATGTTTCTAGTGGGTATGCACCTGTTACATGGGGTGGGGGGGCTTTAAAGCTCTTAATACTGGAGCTGAGAAAATTCTTAATGAAACTAGGGTGGAAAACACCCCAAAGAACAGTTTTCTTGCTTATCTAGCAATACTGTCAGCCAAATCAACTAGAACTTTGTTTTTAATTGCTATTATATTTCGCCTAAGAAGGAGCATGTCTCTGCAAGGCACTGATGAACACATTGGTACAAAAGAATGCCTCTACCTGTGTATTGTTCTGAAACTCTGTGTTTTGGATTTTGCTCTGTATCTGCTCTAAAATAGAAATTGAAGATTCCAGAAAGGTTGAAACTTCTCACTCTAGGAAAGTAAATGAGAAATTGTAAAAATAAATAGAAAATTAAAAGTTTTAGAAAGGATTTATGTGGTATTAGTAATTTAAAGGTATAAAGCATGGAAATACAATCTTGGTGAATATCAGAAGGTGTATGAAAGAAAGAATAGAGGGTTTGTGAATGTTGCAAAAAGTCTGTGGAAGTAAAAGTCTTAAAAAGCCTGGTGAATATCAGAAGGAAAAGGATTTTCCTTCATACTTTTTCTTCCTAGCTGTTTTCTCCAGAATTTGGCATTCTGAAGGAGTGTATGATGACATAAGGTTTCTTTGCATAGATCTAACAAAACCAGTTGTTAATAATATTTATAATTTAATTGTGCCTTCCAACTCTCCAAATCTGTCTTCTCCAATACAAAATGGTCATGGTTTGTACTTCTTACCCTTATTTGTTACTGACAACTCCAGGGACCGCCCAGGTCTTATAATAAATCAGCAAGAATTTATACTCTGCCTGTCCCGGAAGGCTCTATATATGCCAGTTGCTTTACCCGCCTTAATGTTACTCAGTTAATTCTCACTACAGTTTATATAATTAGAAGACAAACTCAGGTGTGTGTGCCAGTTAATATGATCAAAATATAGAAAGAATCCTAATGGCATAATAGCACTTAACAATGTATTGTCCTTCTTATGAATCCAACAGTTTCTTAACACCCTGATTGCACTTGCTGTTTAACCAGTATTACTTTAGAAATAATCCAACAGGCTCAAATAAATCAGGAAATCCTGACCCACCTTTCTGCAGTTGAATCAGACTGGACTGGATTGGTAAACGCCAGGACGCACTCATGACTTGTCAGCACCTAACCTGTGACCCTGGTTTCTCCAAACTGTACGTCACACCGCTACTATGGAACTCTAGTCAACATAATTGGACTAAAATTCAACACCGCTTGAGGGGAGCTTTCTCCACTAATTTAAAAGGACAAATTGATAAATTGCAGCTGGAGTTACATCAGCAGCTGCAGGACATTCAATGTTTAACCAAATAGGACGTTTTTAAAGCCCTTAATGAAAATATTAATTGGCTAAATCTCAAAACATAGTTTGATGTACTTAATTTAAGAATGTGGGTTTTTGGAGCTGCTGGTTGTATACTGATTATAATACTGCTTTGTGTACTTCAGTGTATTTGCAAATTGTTTTCTCAGGGTCATATCAGAGATCAGCAAGTAGCCACTGTTATGGTACCCTTAGCAGACCCAACTAAAAACAGCGACATCAACCCCTGCCCCCTCTTAGCCTGAGTCTTTGTACTTAGATGTGAGAATTCCAAGTTTCCTGGCTGCCTCTGTCTCCTGCCCTTCTCAGGGCTAAGCAAACAGCCAAAGGGGCAGCTCAGACCAGAGACAGTGGACCCCTGGGGTAATCAGGCCTGGGAAACAGAATATGCAAGATCCTGTGAGATCTGTTTGCTGTAGGATGTTATTAACTTAGAATTTGAAAGCACAGACAGGAAACCAAAACTAGCCCTTTAAGCCATCTAGTCCTTTTCATATGATAAAACTCCAATCTCTGCCCGGAATCACAACAGGGACTCTGTTAGTGTCTTTGTAAGTCACCTGTTCCCTTTGATCCCTTCTGCCAGACTGTAAATCCACAAACTGTGTCTACTTTCTCAATAAAAACCCACTGGGATAAAGGAACAGGGCTCTCCCCACTAGAGGGTTAGCCATGTTCTCTATTATCCCCACAGATTCATGATAGATTCTGTGTATTACGTGTGTTTAATGAACATCTGCAGCCGAGATGAATACTGCGGGATGGCTGGGATGGCCGGGGTGGTATAATTTCTTTTACATATTGCCACAGCCTCTTGTACTCTCCGCACTGCCACAGCCACATGGTCTTCCCTGCACTGGCTGTTGTGTCTGGGTTTAAATCCCCATGCCAGTCTTCCTCTGTGACCCCATTTCTGACTCCTCCCACAATCGGCTACACTTGCCAGCACTTTTGTATCCTTCTAGCTTTACTGGAATGCCATCATGAGTCTGGGCATGTGAGGCCCCGTGGCGTGGAGCCAATCATCTTCAAGCTCTCACGCAGGCGCTATAACCTGGGGGACCTGCCCCCCAGTTATATCTTGGGTGGAAGTTACTTCCTTCTCCCTGGCTCAGAGCATGGCCACAGCTATTTAACATATCTATGCAACCAGTTAAAGGTTATAGATATATTAAATGACCATGCCAGAGGTTAGCTGCAAAGCTGTTGCTGTACAAAACAGCCCTGTATGTTCCTGCTGCATGTGTCCCTTCCCCCAACTCACACCTGTGGGGGAAGGGGTGAGGACATCCTAATATTTCCTAGACACCTTGTGTTCTGGACCTCATTACAAATCCCTATTTGAGCCCCCCCCTCTTGTCTTCACCCTGTTTCAATACTGTTGAGATTTTCCCCATCTAGTCGTTCAACAGATGATAATTTTCTGGAAAGTGAAGCTCAACCTCTAGAATACACAATTTGGAGAGCTCAGTGGCAGCCCAGCACATCATTGTGGTCCTTAGTTATACCAGAGTCTGGCAGAGGTTGGATGCCTTCTTCATTAATGTGATGGTCAGCCAGGCTATGGACCTCGTGGACCTCTTTCAAGGAGTCTAGTGATGGAGGGATGGAGGCTGGGAGAAAAGCTTGACTTACTGAAGGTAATTAGTGCCAGTGGAATGGGAAGAAATGGATATCTTTCAGAGAAGAGGGGAAAGAATGATGGCTCTGCCCCCACAAAAAGAATTGATAACTGTCATAGTCTGCTCTTTTTAGTTTTCTGCTTTTTTGTTATGGTCTTTCACAGGAAACTGAGGTTCTGAGAGATTAAATAGCTAGTGTGTCTACATTGAAATTCACATGTGAAAAAGTTCACTCTCAATATTAAAACTATTCTGCAAATAGAAAGTCCTTTAAAAATGCTTATAAACTGACCCTGGATGGTGTGGCTCAGTGGATTGAACACCAGCCTGCAAACCTAAAGGTTGCTGGTTCAATTCCCAGTCAGGGCACATGCCTCGGTTGCTGGACAGGTCCCCATTTGGGTGCATGCGGGAGCCAATTGATTGATGTTTTCTTCCCTTTCTCTCTCTCTAAAAATAAATAAATAAAATCTTAAAAAATAAAGTTATTAAAAATCTTTATAAATTGACAATCTCTCATAAGACATGGAATTTATTTCATACTGATCAGGTCATTCTTTTCCAGAAAACGGACCCAATAGTAGTGGTTGTGACCATTCCTAGAGAACAGTGGGGAGATGGCTTGTTAAACTCAGGTTAGGCTTGGCTAGGGAGAAGAAGCATGAATTCCTTGCATACTTGGATAGTTCACAAAACTCATGAGGCCTTTAACCCAGATTTCATTCTGCTTCATTTCTGCTTCCCTCAAAGTCTGACTGCTGAGTTGCAGTTTTTTTTAAGAGCTTTATTGAGCTATAGTGGACGGATATAAGGAGCAGAAAGTATAAACCATCACTACAATCAAGTGAATATATTCATCATCCTCAAGTTTTCTCATATCTCTTTTTAATTTTTCCTCCCATCCGTCCTTGCCTCCCACACCTAAGCAACCACTGATCTACTTTCTGTCACTTTAGATTCATTTGCATTTTCTAAAGAAATATACATATATAGAATCAGACAGCATATATTATTTTGGGGGGTCATCTGGTTCTTTAACTCAATATCATTATCTTGATATTCATCTATGTTTTTCTGTGTATCATTGGTTGATTCTTTTTTATTGCTTTTTATTATATTCCATTATATGGATATATTACTTCATATAATCTGTTGATGGACATTTGGGTTGCATATTTAGAATGTAAATAACTAAATAAAGTTATTTAAACAGTAACTTTATAATTGTTTTCCAGAATGGTTGTGCTTGTACTATTTTACATTCAGATTAGGAGTATATTCAAGTTCCATTCTCTCTACTTCATCACTAGCACTTGTTATGTCAGTTTTTTTAATTTTAGCTGTTCTAATAAGTGTGTAGTCAAATCTTACTGTAGTTTTAATTTGTATTTTTCTAGTGACTAATGAAGTCAAGCATCTTTTTATGTGCTTATTTACCATTTGTCTATCTTTTTTGGTTAGGTGTTTTTTCAGATCTTTGACCCATTAAAAAAGTTGGGTTGTTTGTTTTAGTTTATTAGAGTTCTTAATATTTTCTGGAAACAAATTCTTTATCAGATATATACTTTACAAAGATTTTCTCTCACTATGTGGTTTTTTTTTCATTCTCTTAACAGTACATTTTTAAGAGCAGAAGTTTTAAATTTTAGTAAAGCCCAAACTATTTTTTCATGGATTATACTTTTGAGGTCATTTCTAAGAAATCTTTGCCCACTCTAGACTCACAAAGACCTTTTCCTATGTTTTCTTATAGAAGTTTTCTAGTTTAGGCTGTAGTATATTTAGGTCTATGACACATTTTCAGTTAATTTTTATTTATGGTTTGAGACATGGATCCATGTTCATATTTGTTACATATGGATACCCAATTGTTCAACAATATTTATTGAAAGTCTGTTCTTTTCTACTGTGTAGCCTTTGTGCTTTTGTCAAAAATAAGTTGTGCAATATCATTTCACAAGCATTTCATTTAAGATTTATTCATTATCAATGGTGTGTCACATAGTGTGCTAGCACTGGAGATACATATCAGTAAGGGTTAAAGCCTTCTTAAGTTGCAAAGACTAGAGACTACATATTAGTAACTTAAAATAAGAAATTTATTGGAAGGGTGTGAGGCATAATAGAGTTAAAGAAAAAGCCAAAAATCGGGTCTTAGCTACCTTGATTGATCAGAAGTGTGGTAGTTCTCCAAAGGACAATGAGATACTATTAACAGAAGAAGAGGGAGTGGTGTTGTGCAGATACCTCATAACAGTGCTTTCCAACACTTTTTACACCCACACATGATAAATAATCAGAATTGGGCTGTGTGCAAGGATAAAATGATGGAGATTAGGAGATGTGTCTATAGGGTGTGGTAAAAAGTTTGTTACATTTTTCTTTATATTGTGTAATTGTAAGGAAAAGACAAAGTATTATGAAGATATGAAATATTGAATATATATAAAGTATATTAAAATTTAATGAGAAATTTAACCTTGTTTCCATGACATGGTATTTATTTCAAACCTCCATTCAAACCTAGCTAATATATTTAAGGAAAGTGTATATATAATAGGCATGTCTGTTGATGAATTTTCACCAATGAACACACTTGTGTGTTCCACTTACATATACTTGCATAACAAATCACCTCTAAATTTAGTGGCTTAATATAGCAACATTTATTTTGCTTAAGAATTTGCAATTTGGTCAGGGTTTGGCTGGAATAATTTGAAAGCTGGGGGCTGGAATCATCTGAAGGCTCCTTCACTTACATATTTGGCTGTTAATGCTACCCATCAACTGTGATCTTAGCGGTGTCTGTGACCAGAATACATCCAAGTGATTCTTTGACTTTTTCATAGCATGATGGCTGGGTACCAAGGGTGAGCATCCCAACAAAGAGAGCCAGATAGAAACTCTACTGCCTTTTCTAACCTAGCATTGGGAGTCATGCAATTTCAGTTCCAGTGCATTCTGCATAATGGAGGTGAGTCACTAAGGCTAGCCCATATTCAACAGGAAGGAATTGGACTTCACCTTCTGATGGGGAGAGTGTAAGAGGATCTGTGGATATGTTTTTAAACCACCACACTTATCTAGAACCAGCTCCCTCATCAAGAAGCATAACATTATCAAAACCTCACAAGGGTAACCGTTATCCTGATTTCTAATAGTATAGATTAGTATTGCCTGTTTTTGTACTTTATGGTAATGGAATCATACAATAAGTACCTTTTGTGTCTAGCTTTTTTCTCTCAGTATTGATTTTGAGATCATTCATGTTGTTCCATATAGATTGTTCTTAATACTATTTAGCATCCTATTTTGTAAATAGCACATATAATTTTTTTTTGTTCTATTTATTGTTGATAGGCATTTAGGCAGTTTCCAGTTTTTGGCTAATAGAAATTCTGATTTAAAATTCTAGTACATGTCTTTTGTTTCTTATGTATGTTGAGAATATGTGTAGGAGTGAAATTACTGGGTTTAAGGTATGCATATGTTAAACTTTAGTTAATATTGTAAATACTTTTCCAAACTCTGCCACCTGAAGTGAGTAATCATGAACATGATTCCTTAATACTAGGTTTTATACTTGAAATTATTACACAAAATCCCCTTTAAGTTGTATTAATAATGTACTCCTCAGATTCTGGATAGTTACCATCGACAGACAAAGCTGGGCTCAGCTGTTTCTGTTGACCAGAACATGGCTTCTCTCCACATGGTATCTTTTCACATGGTGGCTCAGGTCTGTAAGAGCAAGTGTGTCAGTGAATAAGGCAAATTCTGCATGACCTTTTATGACCCAACCTCAGAATTCTAGCCTAGTTTTTGTGCACATAATTATGTGATGGTAAATACTAGAAGACAATTCATCACTTTTCTTCAGTTCACAGAACATCTTTTATCATCATTAATCAGAATTTAGATAATTTTGTTTTTTAAAATTGTACTGTAAATCTAATAGGTCTTTCACTGACAGTGTTAAGGTTGAAATTCCTTGCAATAATGAGAATGGGTTTATAATCAATTCAGATTTTTCACATCAAATACTTAATAATCTGGTCAACAGAGCCTGCTGAGCCCAACAGTCTAGTCAGTCCTGCCATGGTGTCAGATATACGAGTGAGGCTGTCATGAACTTACTAAGCCTCTCTCATTCACAGGTGAATATTACTGAGTTACTTTCTTTGATGCCACAAGGAATAGAAAGAGCACCTAGCCAAAACCTACCTAAATTCCTGATTCTCTTAATTGTGAGATATAATAAAATCCTTGATTTAAGCAATTATTTTTAAAGTAGTTACACAGCAGTAGGTAAGTGAAACAAAATCTGGGGTGCTGTTGTAACAAAAACCTAAAATGTGGCATTGGCTTTGAAGCAAGATGTCAGGCAGAAGTTGAAAGGGCTTTGAGAAGACTGTTAGTGGAATCCTGACAGGCATGGAGGAGGGTGTTAATGAGGACTTAAAGGAAAGTAAGGAAAATGTTATTGGAAGATAGAGGAAAGAGGATCTTATTGTGTCATGGCAGATGCTTTAGCAAATGTTACAACATGGAGATTTACAAATTGTATTTAATGAACTGATGGATGTAGCTAAGGAGATTTTGAGACAGAATGTTGAGTGTCAACTGTTTTTTGTTTGATTTTTAACTGTGTGTCATCAGGTATGGATAAACAAAGATGTACTAGAGAAGGAACTATTCAGTCTGCAAACAGAATTCAGAGAAACTATGTAGGAACAAGATCTGAAAGTGAAATTATATTTTTTATCCTTAGTTTGTCCCAGCAGAAAGGCTACAGGACAAAGATCAAATTCAAGGCCCAGTTAGAAAAGCATGGATTTAAGGTAGAGATGAAGCCAAGGTTGTGGTTATACAACTTTTTAAAAAACATGTTTTATTGATTATGCTATTACAGTTGTCCCACTTCTCCCCCTTTATTCCCCTCTGCCCTGCACACCCCCTCCTACCCGAATTCCTCCCCCCTCCTCTTATTTCATGTCCATGGGTTGTACATTATAAGTTCTTTGGCTTCTATATTTCCTATACTATTCTTAACCTCCTCTTGTCTATTTTCTACCTACCATTTATGCTACTTATTTCCTGTACCTTTTCCCCCATACCCTCCATCCCCTTCCCTGCTGATAACACTCCATGTGATCTCCATTTATGTGATTCTATTCCTGTTCTAGTTGTTTGCTTTGTTTGTTTTTGTTTTCATCTTTTTTAGGTTCAGTTGTTGATAGTTGCAAGTTTGTTGTTAAAACTTTTTATTAAGAGCTCAGAAGCATATAAAAGGGCTTGTAAGTTTCTTAAGAACTTATAGTATAGACTCTCTTAAACACTAAGGCTTGTAAAAATCTTGAGGACATTGTCCTACAGCAGCCTCACAGGGAACCCAAGGTACAAAAGGTCTTATCTAGAAGGTATTGTTGATGTGGCCTTTATCTAATGGAATAGGTTACAAATTGATACACACACAACACACACACACACACACACACACACACACACACAAATCCACAAAGTCTGTATAGTGATAATATAAGCTTAAATTGAAAAAAAAAAAACAAACCCAGAGTCTGTATGAAATGAAGAGACTTGCACCTTCAGACATCTATGGGCAGGAAGTTGGCTAAGTGGGCAGCTGCAGTAATGGGATATTTCTAAGGAAAAAAGAATGACTTAGAAGGCAAAACCAAGATCTCAGAAGGAAGAGCCAAAAATCATGGAAAATCTTTCCCTTGAAGCAGGATTCAGGCCCCATTATAAACTTGTAGCATATGCCTAGTTGGATTTTACAACTTCTTTGAATTGGTGGCTTCCTATTTTTTCCCTTTATTAAATGGGTATTGATTTGTTGCAATTACTCTGTGCCTGTCACACCACCATATTTTGGGTCTGTGTGGAACAGATTACTTGTCTTTTCAGCTTGCATGTTTTCACATCAAGATTTGAACCCCAGAGACTGCATGGGCCCTCATCTGTACCTGGATGTTAAGATCTGGACTTTGAACCTGAGATTGATGCAACAATGGGATGAGAATTTGGGTGAGTCTTGGGAAGAGGTGAATATATATTGTATGAGGGAGGAATGCAAAAATTTTTGGCCAGAGGGAATACTGGCAATTTAAAATCATTTCCTTAGATTCTTTGGTGTTCCTCCCATCTAGAGGCCTATGTTCTTTTCCTTTGAAATCATGAGATTATGATTGCTTCAACTAATAGGGTATGGCAGAAGTAATGGCTCTGTGATTTCTGAGTCTACAAAAGACCATATAGATTCTATCTTATCTGCTAGAACTCTTGCTCTTAAAGCCATTAGTTAAGAAGTGTGACTACTCTAAGGCCCCATGTTAGTGAGGCCATGTGTAGGCTCTTTGGTCCACAGTCCATGCTAAAAGCCTGGCCTTCTAGCTGTGTCTGCCTATGTGCTAGATATGTGAAAGAAGCCACATCTGTGGAGCCAGATGCATGAGTGACTACTACCTAGTGAACTCAATTGATGCCACATGGGAAGAATCACCCAATCAAGTACTGCATAAATATCTTGACTTACAATATTGTGAAATATAATAAGTCTGTTGTTTCAAGCCACAGAGTTCCATGGTGGTTTGTTACCTAGTCATATATAACTGAATGTACGTTGATGATGATTTATCTCTGCTTTTGTATTTCTGAAAATATGTCCATTTGCCTTCATTTTTAGTCATTATTTTTGTTAGATATAGAATTTTTGATAGTCTGTCTTTCAGAACTGAGAAATTATTGTTTTCTGACTTGCATTCTTTCTCTTGAGAAGCCAATGGTAATTCTTACTGGCCCTAAATATGATGTATCTTTTTTGTTTGTTTGTTTTTTAAGATTTTATTTATTTATTTTTAGAGAGGGAAGGAAGGGAGAAAGAGAGAGAGAGAGAAACATCAATGTGCGGTTGCTGGGGCCTGTGGCCTGCAACCCAGGCATGTGCCCTGACTGGGAATCGAACCTGTGATGCCTGGTTTGCAGCCCGCGCTCAATCCACTGAGCTATGCCAGCCAGGGCTGTGATGTATCTTTTTTCCTCTGGGTATGCTAAAGATTTTCTCTTTGGTTTTTAAAAATTTGATTTCCATGTGCCCCTCCCTCCCCTTTGATGCCTTGGTTTATTGAGCTTCTTGGATCTATGGGTTATGTTTTTCATCAAATTTGGAGAGACCAAACTCCCATTATCTTTTTTTAAATTTTTTCTTTTTTAAAAATATTTTTATTGATTATGTTATTACAGTTGTTCCACTTTCCCCCCTTTATTCCCCTCTGCCCTGCATTCCCCCTTTAGTGCATGTCCATGGGTCATACATATAAGTTATTTGGCTTCTGCTTTGCTTATACTATTGTTAACTTCCCCTTGTCTATTTTGTACCTACCATTTATGCTTCTTATTCCCTGTACCTTTTCCCCCATTCACCCCCTTACCTCTGATAGCCCTCCATGTGATCACCATTTCTGTGATTGTGTTTCTGTTCTGGTTGTTTGCTTAGTTTGTTTTTGTTTTTGTTTAGGTTTGGTTGTTGATAGTTGTGAGTTTGTTGTCATTTTACTATTCATATTTTTTATCTTCTTTTTCTTAGATAAGTCCCTTTAACATTTCATATAATAATGACTTGGTGATGATGAACTCCTGTAACTTGATCTTATCTGGGAAGCACTTTAACTGCCCTTACATTCTAAATGATAGCTTTGATGGATAGAGTAATCTTGGATGTAGGTCCTTGCCTTTCATGACTTGGAATACTTCTTTCCAGCCCCTTCTTGACTGCAAGGTTTCTTTTGAGAAATCAGCTGATAGTCTTATGGGAACTCCTTTGTAGTAACTGTCTCCTTTTCTCTTGTTGCTTATCTTTAATCTTGGCTAATGTAATTATGATGTGCCTTGGTGTGTGTTTCTTTGGGTTCAACTTCTTTGGGACTCTCTTGAGCTTTCTGAACTTCCTGGAAGTCTATTACATTTGACAAATTGGGGAAGTTTTCCTTCATTATTTGTCCAAATAAGTTTTCAATTTCTTTCTCTTCCACTTCTCCTTCTGGCACCCCTATGATTTGGATGTTGGAACATTTAAAGCTGTCTCAGAGGTTCCTAAGCCTCTCCTCATGTTTTGGAATCCTTGTTTCTTCATTCTGTTCTGGCTGAATGTTTCTTTCTTCCTTCTGGTCCAAACCATTGATTTGAGTCCTGGTTTCTGTCCGGTCACTGTTGGTTCCCTGTACATTTTCATTTAATTCACTTTCATAGCTTTCACTTTTTCCTCTATTTTGCCACCATGCTCAGCCAATTCTGTGATCTTCCTGATTACCAGTGTTTTGAACTGTACATTGATAGGTTGGCTTTCTCTTCATTGCTTAGTTGCATTTTTTTCTGGAACTTTGATCTATTCTTTCATTAGGGTCATTTTTTTTTGTGTGTCCTGGTGCACCTGTTATGTAGTAAGGGGCAAGGTCTTAGGTATTCGTCAGTGCAGGGCAACCCAGGTGGCTGTGTGTGGCTCTGTGTGTGAGGGAGGTGTCTGAGAGGGAATAATCCTGCTTGCTCAGCTCTCTGCTGGTTTTCAGTCACTTCCCCCACTACCCACAAGAAAATTGGGCCCTTCTGGTGCTGATTCCCAGGTGGGTGGGGTTGTGTATGTTCTAGTACCTGGTGGGTCTCTCCCAAGAACTCTCCTGTGAGGCTGGGAGTTTCTGCCACCACCTCAACCTCCACAGACTTTTTCAGTCAGAGGTTTTGAGGCTTTATTTCACCACACTGGAACCCTGGGTTACACGGTCTGTTTCACTCCCCAGTTGTTCCTCCCAGTTTATTCACTTCTAGCGGTCTTCATGAATATTTCTTCTTTAACTCTTGGTTGTCAGACTTCCATACAGTTCGACTTTCTGTGAGTTCTGGTTGTTGTCCTTTTGGTCGTGCGAGGAGGCACAGTGTGTCTAACTACGCCTCCATCTTGGCTGGAAGTTCCAGTATCTTTAAAATGTGTATTTTTTTTAGAGACCAGTGTCTCTCTCCTCCCCAATTATACAGATGGCAGCCACTTCATATTATCTCATAATTCACTGAGGCTTTGTTCAGTTTTTAGCTGTTTTTCCTTTCTTTATTCATTAAGGATCATTTCTATTTCCTCTCTCCAAGTTTGTTTTCTCTTCAGTATAGTCTGATCTGCTCTGAAGGCCATTCAGTAAATTTTTCTTTTTTTAGGATAGACCACATGTTGGGACACAAAATAAGTCTCAATAATTTGAGGAAGTTGAAATCATATCAAGCATCTTTTCTGGCCATAATGGTATTAACTAGAAGTGAATCACAGGAAAAAAAAAAACTGGAAAACACACACAGACATGGAGGCTAAATAATATGTTGCTGAACAATGAATGGGTTAACAAGGAGAACAAGGAAGAAATAAAAAGATATCTTAAGACAGATGAATATGAGAACACAATAGCCCCAAATCTATGGGCAAGGGCAGAAGCAATCCTATGACAGAAATATATAGCATTACAGGCCTACCTCAAGAAACAAGAAAAATATCAAATAAAAAATCTAACCTTATCTTAAAGGAGCTAGACAGAGAACAGCAAACACAGCCTAAATATCAGTGTAGAAATCAATGAAATAGAATTTAAAAAAATATAAAAGATCAATGAAACCAAGAGCTGGTTCTCAGAAAAGATAAACAAAATTAATAAACCTTAACCAGACTCATCAAGAAAACAGAGGACCCAAATAAATAAAATCACAAATGAAGGAGAAGACGTAACAAAGACACCACAGAAATACAAAGGACTGTAAGAAAATATTACAAACAACAAATTGGGCAATCTGGAAGAAGTCAATAAATTCCTAGAAACATACAATTTTTCAAAACTGTCACCAGCTGGTGTGGCTCAGTGAACTGAGTATTAGCCTGTGAGCTGAAGGGTCGCTGGTTCAATTCCTGGTTAGGGCACATTTCTGGGTTGCAGGTCCCCAGTTGGGGACCACGTGAGAGGCAACCACACATTGATGTTTCTCTCCCTCCCTTCCCCTCTCTGTAAAAATAAATAAAATCTTATTTAAATAGAGAGACTTAAAAAGAATAAAATAAATAAATTTTAAAAGCTGAATCAAGAAGAAGCAGAAAATCTGAACAGATTGATTACAACGATGAAATTAAAGCAGTTATTAAAAAACTCCCAACAGATATACTTCCGGCCAAGATGGAGGCACAGGTGGACACACTGTACCTCCACGCACAACCAAGATAGGAACAACAACAATTTAGAAACAGAATAACATCCAGAACTGACAGAAAATTGATTTAAATGGAAGTTGGATAACCAGGAAGTTGAAATAGACCTGTTCATCCAGACCAGTAGGAGGGGTAGAGTCGGGCAGCTAGGCACGGGTTGCAGTGCAGACAGCAGAGTTGGGACCAGACGCATAAAGCATCTGAGGGTGCGTAGGCATCTGGGGAGTGCAAGACCGCAGTGGATGGACCCTGAGTGTCCTTGTGGCAGCTGGCAAGCTCTGGTAGAGGGGTGGCACCCGGCAGACCCAGTGAGGCAGCGACTGTAAAGCAAGGCAGTGTGCACAACTCAGGATCCCAGCACTGGGAAATAGACCCTTGGTACACTGCTCGCGGACACCTGTGGAAGTTGAGGTGCAGGGAGAGATACCCAGCCTCACAGGAGAGGTCCGTGGAGGGTCCAACAGCGTGCACAAGCCCACCCACACAGGAATTGGCACCAGAGGGGCCTAGTTTGCTTGGGGGAAGCAGCAGAAGGGACTTAGGTCCCACAGAGAACAGAGCAACCGCCATTGTCCCCTCTTGACCCCACCTCCACATAAAACATCACAACCCAGCAACTGGGGTGCCCCGCCCTGGTGAACACCTACGGCTCCGCCCCCTACTGTAACAGGCACGACCAGACCAAAAAAAAAAAAAAAGAGAGAGAGAGAGAGAGAGAGAGAGATGGCTCAAACAGAACAAATCAAAGCCCCAGAACTCATCCTTTTAAGTGACCGAGCAATAGCCAACCTATCAGATGCACAGTTCAAAACACTGGTGATCAGGAAGCTCCCAGAATTGGTTGATTTTGGTCACAAATTAGATGAACAAATGCAGGCTACGATAAGAGAAATGAAGGAAAATGCACAGGGAATCAATAGTGATGGGAAGGAAACTGGGACTCAAAACAATAGAGTGGACCAGAAGGAAGAAAGAAACAACCAAACAGGAAAGAATGGAGAAATAAGAATTCAAAAAAATGAGGAGAAGCT
>PVIA01011734.1:0-42384 GCA_004024845.1 Tonatia bakeri
TCTCATAAATCACTGTGGCTCCATCCTGGGGACAGAGGGGGTCTGTCCGGCTCCAGCTGGCTAGCTATATTTCTTACTCCCCTTAGCCCTTTGACCCTCAAAATGCTTTTTGCTCTCAACATTAGTTTCTGCCTTGGTGAACTGAGTTTTCTTTGTTCATTGTTCCTTAAAAACGCATCCTGTTTCTGGCTCCAACAGTAGGAGTGGCAACCAGGGGAAGGTAAGTATATGGGGAGAGTGATGGAAGATAAGGGTTTTTTCAGTAAGGCTGGTTTGCAGACCCCTCTCAGTGCTGACTATCTTTTTCATGGCCACAAATCTCTCTCGGGAGAGGGAACTGATGGCAGTCCTCACTTCTCAGAACTTTCTGCTTTTAGTCACGTAGGAGAAGCTCCAACAAGGCTTCTTTCTGCATCTGTGGGTTCTCGTTTGCCTCCAGCTCAAAATAAACCTGATATCAAAGAGGCATATTTTGGGGTGGCATATTCTGATCTACAGAAGAATTTGCTCATATCACTAATAGTCTGCCCCATTTACTCTTTTATTTTTGAAAGAACAACACTAATTTTAAAAATTGTATTTACCTCGAAGCATTCAGAATGTCAACAAAAAAGGTACACCTTATTTTTGCAGTTGCAGAGTGGTATTCACTTAACAGAACAGCTATTTCCTATAAGCTGCATCAGAGACAAATGAAGATGAAAAAACTACCGTCCCCATATATAAATAATTTGTGCTGTGCATCAACAAGAACCTGCTTTACATTTCCATGCCTATCCACAGCCCCCATACTGCACTAGGCAAGGTTAGTGACTATTGAAAATACCACCAAGACAGGGTAGTGTGTTAAGTATACAAAAAGAAGACACCATACAGTTTAAAAACAAATTGTACATAGCCTTACATTTCAATGTAGTTGAAGTTCCTTTTTCTTTAAAATGAATGAGTTGTGCACAGGGTGTTACATGCTTTATAGACAAGAACAAAAACTGCACTAGAAGCAACTTCATCATCATCATCCTCCTCTTCATCTTCCTCATCTTCCTCTTCTTCCTTCTTTTTCTTGCTTTTTTCTTTCAGCCTTGATGACTCCCTTTTTGGCCCCATCAGGCTTTCCTTCAGCTCGTTTTTCAGCTATATCTTTGTCATATTTCTCCTTCAGCTGACCACCTACCTTCCTTTCCTAAGGCTGATTGTTCCCTGCAGCCGTGGATGTCCCATCTCTCCCAGCTTCTTTGCAGCATGACTAGTAGACAGGCCGGATGCTCTCCTTTTTTCAAAAAATATTTTATTTACTCTTTTAGAGAGAGGGAAAGGGATGGAGAGAGGGAGAGAAATGTCAGTGTGCAAGAGATACATCAATCAGCTGCCTCTCACATGGCCCAGCTGGGGAGCTGGCCAAGGTATGTGCCCTGACTGGGAATTGAACCAGCGACCTTCTGGTTTGCAGGCCTGCACTCAATCCACCGAGCCACACCACACCAGCCAGGGCCTGATGTTCTCCTTTGATTTGGGGGAAATAGAACAAAACAAGAAAAAGGCCAAAGGAGGCCTCTTGGGTGTACTGGGATCCTTGAACTTCTTTCTTGTTGCCTCTTTCGGAGGGATACAAGTTTTCATTTCTGTTCGTAACAGGCCCTGTCCGCCTTTGCCTTGTCCTCAAATCTTCATTTTTCTTTGGCAGACATGGTCTTTCACCTCCAGAGGAATCTTAGAAAGCTTTGAGGAGTTTCTTATCTGAGTGCCTCTTGTGCTCCTCCCAGCAAGTTTACACAAAGAAAGCATGTAGTAACATTTTGCCTCTGGGCTTCTTAGGATCTCCTTTGCCCATGTTTTCCCCAGCGAGCACAGAACCTGGCTTGCACTTGTCTCAGAGCTGTCCCTCTCCATTCACTTTTTTAAAGAAGTAGAGATGTATAATAATATGGTTTAGAAAAACCAAAATAGATGAGATAATAGAATTTTGGGGCTTAAAGGGTAAAAACTTATGCACATTTCCCAAAGATTCTGTCTTCCTGAAGTTTATTGTGTGAAATTATAATTCTGAATACCACATAACTTTAAAAAATAAACAGTAGACTTCATTTCTAAAAGTGAAAAAGCACCAAATAATATTGAGCACATAAAAGTATCGGGCAATGAGGAACTCATGACATATGCTCACAAAAAACCCGGGTATTTTCAGTCATCAAGAAAAATTGTGAAAGATTTTGAAATGGATCAAAGGATTGCTGGACTTCTTCAATGGAAAACTATGCATTTTTTAGAGCACACCCTTCCAGGTTATCTGCTTCTGTGGGGTTCATACCTTTCATTGTCTTTGATCTATTTGATAACATTGCAAGTTGTAGATAGCATAGCAATGCAAATAATTCTGTTTCATACACATACAAAATTGTCCAGTGAAGGAATGATTCACTTCTCTCCCTGACCCCCAAAAAGCTAGTTTTGCATTTATTTGCAGGTTTGTTTATTTGCATTTGGCCTGCATATTTGTTTGGCCTTTGAATTCTTCTTTGAACTAATTGAAACATCTTACCTCTTCCTTCATTAATTAATGAGTTAAATAAAACCTTTGGTGTGTTCATTTCATATTTGTAAGGGTGTCATAATTTCATTTTAGTTTTTAAAAATTACCCTTCAACACTTAATATTTCTTTTTTTTAAAGATTTTATTTATTTATATTTTTAGAGAGGGAAGGGAGGGAGAAAGAGAGAGAGAGAGAAACATCAATGTGTGGTTGCTGGGGGACATGGCCTGCAACTCAGGCATGTGCCCTGACTGGGAATTGAACCTGCGATGCCTGGTTCGCAGCCCATGCTCAATCCACTGAGCTACACCCGCCAGGGCCTCAACACTTAATATTTCATAAAATTTCATTTATTATGAGCACTTATTAGGAGTCAACCTCTGAGGCTATGTTTTTGCAAACATATGTTATAAGACAGTATTTTGAATTATTAGCTGTTGCCTTTTCACCATGATTTTTTCCTTGACTCACACACCATTTGACTCAAGCTTCTTCTATCAGATTTTCTCTCTTAGTAATATAAAGTCAAAGACAACTGTGAGTTCTCAGGTTGGGGACGGTGATGGCTTGGCAGTGGTGGGGCTGCCATCTTCTGTGGGATTGGGGCTGGAAGATCGGAAGAGGAGAATCGTGCTGGAGCGGGAGGCAGAGCAGCCCACAGCTCGGCTCCTGCCTGACTCTCCTGGTAGCCTTTGATTTCTGAATATTATCCAGAATTCTTCCAGTAAAGTTTCTTTTCTAAGTTACCTAGTGTAAGCCGATTTGTTATTGTAATCAGAATAACTTTAGTCAAAGCAAAGTGGCATCAAGAAGAGCATAAAACCATTTTCCTGGTTAAATCAAAGTCTACCTATCTTGCCTGTGTCATTGTGGCTGGAGAAAAACACCCAACCTCATGACTTGTTCTCACTTTAAATCCGTGATTATCAGTGTCTGTAAATTTTCATGCTGTCCAGCAATCTGCTCCTTCTTAATTTATTCCCTCTCCCCTGTCTCCTTTCTCCTCATACCCCCAACAACTCCTCTACATCAGCACCCTGGGCAGTATGCCTGGCTTGCTTCTTCATTGAAAAAACTGAAAGTTATTATAACTTCTACAGATTATCACCACTTCCATTCACACAGATTCCAAGATGTCATAATGTCTTGGTTTCCTTTCTACCTCAGATTCCTTCTCAGTCTTCTTTGCTACCCTCTTCTCCTACACTTCTAAATCTGTGTTGCCCAACAATCACGTGAGCCACTAGTCTCATATGGCTATGAAACACAGAAATGTGGCTAGCCTGAATGAGGCTGCCATAAGTATTCAACGCATGCAAGACTTCAAAGGCTTACTGGGAAAAAGGAATATATCATACTTCATCAATAATTTTTTAGAGTAAACACAAGTTAAAATGATAATATTTTGGTTAAGTTAAATAAAATATAGTTTAAAATTAATTTGACTTATTTTCTTTTTATCTGGTTCATAGACAATTTGAAATGAATATGGCTCACATTATATTTCTATTGTCAGCATTTTTTCAAATGTGTCATGTCCCAGGCTCAGACTTTGATCCTCTATTCATTCTCTGTTCTTATGCTCTCATTCAGTTTTATGGCTTTAAGTACTTGAGAGTGCCAACATGTATCCCAGACCTCTCCCCTGAGCTTCTGACGTGTATATCCCATGTCTTACTCATCTTCTCCACTTGGACATCTAATATCCATCTCACACTGGATCTCCCTTGGCCTTCCCTATCCCAGTGGATGACAACTCTGTTCAGTTTTTCAAGAGAAAGCCCTGAAGTCAAATTTGGCTCCTTTCTTTTTCTCATTTGCCATATTCATTTCTTCTGGTGGGCTTATATCCAAATGATATCCAGAATCTAACTATTTTTCACTATGATAAGGTTCAGGACACACTATCCCAAAATATGGTATCTTGGCATATGGAAGATTCTAAGTTGAAGAAGTTTGAGAAACAGGAGTTTGAGAAGATCGCTCTGACCTTCCCCTTCCGTCCTTTCCCCTGAACCAGGTTCTAAGACTCTCATGTTAGAGGTGTCTTCTTTAACACTGGAGGAAGGGAATATCCTTATCAGAGGAGGGACACAAACATGCAGAAAAATCTGAATAAATAGGCCTTGATAGTTTTCCCCAGTTTACTATACTCAGCTCATACTCTTTGTCCTATGATATCTTTTCATGACCTTCTGCTCTGCATCAAATCTAGCATTACAAATACTCTGATTTGCCTTGAATGGTGTGGCTCAGTTCATTCGGCATCATCTCGCAAAGCAGAAAGGTCACAGGTTCAGTTCCCAGTAACAGCACATGCCTTTGTTGCAGGTTTGGTCCCTGTTTGGGGTGTGTACAAGAGGCAACCGATCAATGTTTTTCTCTCACATCAATATTTCTCTCCCTCTCTTTCTCCCTCCCTTCCCCTCTCTATAAAAATAAATAAAATCTTAGAAAAAAACAAACTCAGATTTAACCATACTTTTAGGTCTTCATTTCCTTATTAAGGCTCTTGTGTCATATAAAAGAAATGTATATAATTTCTTCCTATTAATGTCTATCAGTTTCTTCTGGCCAAGATGGAAGTGTAGGTAGATACACTGTGCCTCCTCACATAACCAAAAGAAGGACAACAACAAATTTAAAAACAAAAAACAACTAGAAGTGACATAAAATTGAATTGTATGGAAGTATGACAGCCAAGGAGTTGAAGAAGAAACATCCATACCAGTAGGAGGGGCAGAGATGGGCAGCCAGGTAGAGAGGACTAGTGGCAAGGAGGTAGCTGGAGGGCCAGGGCAGGCGATGGCTGGCAGAGCTGGCTGTCCTACATTTGTGTGTGGACAAACCAGGAGGAACAACTGGGGAGCAAGACATACCAAGCAACCCAGGGTTCCAGAACAGGAAAATAAAGCCTCAAAACCTCTAATTGGAAAAACCTTTGGGAGTTGTAGTGGTGGGAGAAACTCCCAGCCTCACAGGAGAGTTCATTGGAGAGACCCACAGGTTCCTAGAACGTACAAAAAACACCCACCTGGGAATCAGCACAAGGAGGGCCCAATTTGCTTGTGGGTAGTGGAGGAAGTGACTGAAAGCAGGCCAAGAGCCCAGAAATTGACATTGTTACCTCTTGGACCCCTCCCCCACATACAGCACCACAACAAGTGACCTGGGTTACCCTGGACTGGAGAATACCTAAGGTGCCATCCCTTACAACAGGTGCACCAAGACAAAAAAATATGACCCAACTGAAAGAACAGATCTAAGCTCCAGAAAAAAAAATATAACTAAGTGATGAAGAGATAGCCAACCTATCAGATGCGAAATTCAAAACACTGGTTATCAGGGTGCTCATAGAAATGGTTGAGTATAGTCACAAAATAGAGGAAAAAGTGAAGGCTATGAAAAGTGAAATAAAGGAAAATGTAAAGGAACCAACAGTGATGGGAAGGCAATCAGAACTCAAAATGGTTTGGAGCGGAAGGAAGAAATAAACATTCAAACAGAACAGAATGAAGAAACAAGAATTCAAAAAAAGGAGGAGAGGCTTAGGAACCTCCAGGACAACTTTAAACATTACAATATCCAAATCATAGACATGCTAGAAGGAGAAAAGGAAGAGCAAGAAATTAAAAACTTATTTGAAGAAATAATGAAGGAGAATTTCCCCAGTCTGGCAAAGGAAATAGCCTTCTAGGAAGTCCAGGAAGCTCAGAGAGTCCCAAAGAAGTTGGACCCAAAGAAGCAAACACCAAGGCACATCATAGTTACATGACCCAAGATGAAAGAGGAGAGAATCTTAAAAGCAGCAAGAAAAAAGGAGACAGTTACCTACAAAGGAGTTCCCTTAAGACTGTCAGCTAATTTCTCAAAAGAAATCTTGCAGGCAAGAAGGGGCTGGAAAGAAGTATTCCAAGACATGAGAGGCATGGACCTACATCCAACATTGCTCTATCCAGCAAAGCTATCATTTAGAATGGAAGGGCAGATAAAGTGCTTCCCAGATAAGGTCAAGTTAAAGGAGTTCATCTTCACCAAGCCCTTATTATATGAAATGTTAAAGGGACTTATGTAAGAAAAAGAAGATAATCAAAAATATGAACAGTAAAATGACAACAAACTCACAACTATCAACATCCAAACCTAAAAACAAAAACAAAAACAAACTAAGCAAACCACTAGAACAGGAACAGAATCAAAGAAATAGAGATCACATGGAAGGTTATCAGTAGGCAGGTGGAAGAGGGATGATGGGGGAAAAGGTACAGGGAATAAGAAGCATAAGTGATAGGTACAAAATAGACGGGAGGTTAAGAATTTTATAGGAAATGCAGAAATCAAAGAACTCATATGTACGACCCATGGACATGATCTAAAGCAGGGGTGCGGGGGTAATGCATGTGGGAATGGAGGTCCAGGGAGGAGGGAAATAAAAGGGGGAAAATGGGACAACTGTAACAGCATGATCAAGAAAATATATATAAAAGAAAAAATCTCTATCAGTGTAATTTTAAAACTGAGTGAGGGACCCTAAGAAAGTCAAGGACACATTGTCTTCTCCTACAACCACTTTCCCTGCCACCACCATCATTTCTTGCCTGGATTACTAGAATAGTAACGGGTCTCCTTTCTATGCTAACAGGTCTCCCAGCTTCTACCCTTGTGTCTCTACAGTCTGTTCTCAACACAGCACTGAGGGATCCTTGTAAAACCTAAATGAGTGCTATTACTCTGTTAAAAATCCTGCTATGATTCCTCATGTCACTCAGAGTAAAAACAAAGTCCTTACACTGGCTAAAGGCCCTGCATGATTTGACCTCCATCACTTCTCTGACCTCATCAACCTACTGTTACTATTCACCCTGCTCTATCCATTCAGCTGCACCTTATCATGCCAGGCATGCTCCTGCCTTAAAGCCTTAGTATTAGCTGCTCCCTCTGCCTGGAATGCTCTTCTTTTAGAGATTTACATGGTTGAAAATCTTCAACATTTATATATCTGAGAATCTTAGATAGTCACATGGCTGAATATATAATTTCCCTCATTCCACTTTTTGTTCAGCTGTCATTTTGTAAAGGAGGTTCCTCTGCTTAAAATTGCAATGTAGCCCTGGCTGGGTGGATCATTTGGTTGGAGTGTCATCCCGTACACCAAAAGTTTTCAGGTTCAATTCCAGTCAGGGCACACACCGACTTGTGGGTTTGATCCTTATTCTGGGTGTGTAAAGGAGGCAACCAATTGATGTTTCTCTCTCTCTAAAGCCAATAAACATATGCTCAGGTGAGGTTTAAAAACAAATCGCAATCTACCTCCCCCTCCCAATTTCTTCATTTCCATCTAGGTTTTTTTCTCAGAAATACTTAACACCTTCCAATATGCTATATAATTTATTTATTTATTATGTTTATTGTTAATCCCACCCTGGTCAATCCCAATATTGTCTATCCCACTAGAGTGGAAGTGTAACAGGGTGCAGCCAAGAGGGGGGCCCCAAATAGAGATTTGTAATGGGGTCCCAAAGAGCTTGGAGATGGTTGACTCCACACCACAGGGCCACACCTGCCCGGAATACTGGCAGCTGTGCCCAGCTATGGGAGGACCCAGAAATGAGGCTGCAGAGGAAGATTGGCGCTGGGGTTTAAACCCAGGCAGCAGCCATTTGGCATCTTTTTGGGGACCACGTGGCTTGGATGAGAGTCAGGACTACATGACTTTGGAAGTGCTCCCTTCTTGCCACGTGGATGGTGCCGGGAGCCTGAATCACAGACTTCTATTTCTTTCCTGAGATATGGTACCCCAGACTGGACAGAGGGAGAAGGACTGTGTGCATTTGTGGATATTCTAAAGAACTTTAGTCTGTAGAACTTCTAAATAAATAATAATTCCTTTCCTTTTCACCAATCTTTGGCACTGAGAGACGTCTTTCCTCTGGTGGTGGGAATAGTGAGCCTAGTACAGGGGGAAGTCCCAGAGAAAAAGGGGGGTCCTTTCAGTAATAATATATTGTGCACCCCCTTGGGTCTGCTCTGTAACAAAAGCTCCACTGGGGCTTGTGTCTCTTATTTTTTGATGCATTCCAAGTACTTACAAAAGTGTTTGGCACCTAGGAGACACCCAGTGCGTATCTGCTGAATGAACAGAGTAGCTTGGTTATTGAGGTGGTCAAGCTGGAAGCAAAAAGAAATGCAGAACCACAACTTAGATTCTGAAATCCAGGTTAACAAATCAATTAATTACCATGTCCAAATGTAGCCAAACCAAGAGCTCTGATTTGCTCCTTTTTTTGTTTGAGTCTGGTTGATACATTTGATTGGAAAAAAGTGGGATCCTGAAAATCTCACTGGGATATGGGGAAAGCATCAAGGGTTGTTGGAACCCTGATGCTGGCCCTGTAAGCAGTCTATTTTCATGCATGCCTTTCTTGAAAAAGGACTCCCATTCCAAGTCTACAAATGGAATGCAGTTAGGGGCAAGGGTAACATTCCTGGGGAGATTAAAGAAGATAGGTTCATTGCAACCTTCTCTCTACCCTTTTGTTCTGGCTATCTGCCTGGAGGCAAAGGCCATTAAGTGGAAAACAATTGGTGATGCTAAGAATTGGAAGACCAGCAGTCCGGGACAAGACCTGATATTTTGGTTCAGGAGGAACTGGCCCAGCAATGTTATTAACATTCTTTCATTTATTGAGCTCTTATTATGTGTCAGACACATTCTTGGCTTTGAAGAAACACTGGTAATAAATATAAGGTCCCTGCTTTCATGTAGCTTATGTTCTGATTGGGAAAACAGGAAATAATCAAGTGAAAAATGACTAAGATGATTTCAGATCATGGTACCTAGCAGGCATTAAGAAGAAAATGAAAATGGAAATGTGACGGGGATGGGCTGCTTTAGATACAGTGGTCAGGAAAGACCTCTCTGAGAAGGTAACTTTTCATATAGGACCTAGAAATGGATCCAGTCATGCAAAGAACATTCAGGTAAGAAGAACCCCAAGTTCCAAGGCTCTGGGTGAAAGGATGTTCATGGAGACCAGCGGAGGCTTAGGTGACTCAAGAGTAGTGAGTGTGAGCAGAAAAGGAACAGAAGATGAAGGGGAAAAGGTGGGTAAGATCAGATCATCAATGGGAAGACACTGAGCATTATAAAAAAGTAAATATCATTGTGATTTTAATTTTATAAGTAGTACTCTAAATTGTAGGGACAGTTAAAGAACTAGTCCAACAGTTCAGGTGAGAGATAACCACAGCTTGGGCAAGTGAGGCAGTGGTTAAAGTAGAAATAAAAAGACATGAGTGAATTTAAAAGATGTTAGATATTTTGGAGTATGGAAAGCAAAATGGACTGGACAATTAACCAAAGTAACTTCTAGTTGACAGAGAAAAGAAAGAGGTGGATAACTGTATTGTCTGCCATACACCAACATTTATACACCTCTCAAAGTGACACACGGAAACACGTTCAGTAAAAACACAAAGTCACAGTCTTTCTATAGCATATAAAAATAAGAAGCACATAAAATTATGACTAGTAATCAGTAGTTCGGTATTCTGTCTTAGAAAAAATCTAGATCAGCAGTCCCCAGCCTTTCTGGCACCAGGGACCAGTTTCGTGGAAGACAATTTTTCCGTGGGCACGAAGGGGCAGGCAGGAGGCGGAGACAGGAGGCAGAGCTCAGGCAGTAATGTGAGGGAGGCTTTGCTCACCCACAGCTCACCTCCTGCTGTGCGGCCCAGTTCCTGACAGGCAACGACGGAATGGCACAGGTCTACCACCTGGGGTTGGGTACACCTGATCTAGGTGTTTAATAAATATTCATTAATTAACTCAATACAGTTATCAGTTCAAGGTTTAAGTTCCCCAAGATATTTGAAATTAACAAAATTAATTATTGATAAAATACAATTTGTCAGAATAACTATTCTGTGATTAAATACAAATTTACAATTTATGCGATTTTATTGTATTTTTTAAAAAAGATTTTATTTTTATTTATTTTTAGAGAGAGAGGAAGGAAGGGAGAAAGAGAGAGAAAGAAACATGGGTGTGTGAGAGAAACACTGATTGGCTGCCTCTAGCAGACCCCCAACCAGGGGCCTGGCCCGCAACCCAGGCATGTGCCCTGACCAGGAATCAGACCGTTGACCTTTCAGTGTGCGGGACACCCAACCCACTGAGCCACACTGGTCAGGGCTACTTTTTGTAATTTTAAACATTAAGTACAATCATGAGTCACTTACTATTGGGAATACTTTCTGAGATGTGTCATTAGGTGATTTTGTCTTTGTGTAAACATTACTGAGTGACATTACTATTACGCAAACCTAGGTGGCACAGCCTACTACACACCTAGGCTATATGGTACAGCCTATTACTGCTCCTAGGCTACACACCTGCACAGCAGTTTACTGTACAGAAAGCAACACGAGATTAAATCAAGCACAAGAGAAAATGATGCATCAAGAGAGATGGCAAAAACGAGGTGTATGAGGCTGCTGCTGGCATGACATGGCATACTGTTTCATGGCAAATATTTTTTTTGTAAGTAGAAAAGCACGTCTAAAATAAACATAAAAATGTGTAGTATAATAAGTGATAAACCAGTAACAGTTGTTTATTATCGTTGTCAAGTATTATATACTGGACATAATTGTATGCACTATACCTTTATATGACTAGCAATACAGTAGGCTTATTTACACCGTATCACCACAAACACATGAGTAATGCATTGCACTATGTTATGATAGCTATGGTGTCACTAGGCAGTAGGAATTTTCCACCTCCATTATACTTTTCTGGGCCCACCACTGTATCCGTGGTATGTCACTGACCAAACATCATTGCGTGCTGCATGACTGTAGAAGTAATGCTAGCTTATTTGATTAACAAACCTATGTAAGTTTAAGAACATCTCTAAGTAGAATATGTCATATTTCATACCTATGTTGGGGTCCAGGACAGGCCACCCTAAAATATCCCACAACGGGAAGATGGTTACTTTGAATTAATTTACTCGGCAAACCGCTGGTACAGAAAGGACACACGGATCCTCCCTTGTTTCCTCGAATGCAGGAAATGAGCCTCCCCTGTAAACGGTGTCTTGCTAGGGGTGGGGAACTCGGGGCTGACAGACCCGTGCACACAAACCTCGTCGCTCCTGTACCAATTTACTACCCAAGTGTAAGCTTCGCTTAGACTTCTCACTATTGAGCATCCAGACCTAACTTTCTCTTTCCTGTCAATTCTTCACAAATGTGTTGTTTCTTTACCTGAAAGTATAAATAGCTACCAGCTTTGGTCATTTCTGTGAGCACCATTTACGATCTCCTGTGTGCAAATACTTGTTTTTTCTCTTGTTAATCTGGTTTTATGTCAACTTTAATATTAGTCCAGCTATAAGAACTCAAGAGAGGTAAAGAGGGGCATTTCCCCCTCCCTAATATCTGTAACTCATAGAAAACGTTGTATTTTTATTAAACCAAAATTACTAACCTAGTTTTGTTTGCCAAAGATTTATCTAAATTGTGCTGATTTTTAAAAATGTTTCTGTTGCCCTGCCTGGTGTGCCTCAGTGGGTCGGGCATCATCTTGTGAACCAAATGGTCACCAGCATGATTCCCTGTCAGTGCACAGGCCTGGGTTGCAGTTGAGGGTGTACGAGAGGCAACTGGTTAATGTTTCTCTCACACATCCATGTTTCTCTCCCTCTCTTTCTCCCTCCCTTCCCCTTTCTCTACAGATGAATAAATAAAACCTTAATAAAAAACTAAAATGTTTCTATAAGAATGCCTCTTTTTCACATTAAAAGTATTAGAAGTTCAATTTTCTTAATTTATTAGAATTTTGGGACTTTATATGTTTATTTATCTCTAAATCAGTCAAAATAGAATTTTCCTAACAGATTTTTAAAAATATTTCATTTATTATTGATTCTTAGAGCGAGGGGAAGGGAAGAGAACGTGAGGAAGATGTGCGAGAGAACATCGATCAGCGGCCTCTCACATGCGCCCCTACGGGGACCTGGCCTGCAGCCCAGGCACGTGCCCTGACCTGGAACTGAACAAGCAACCTTTGGCTTTGCAGGAGGATGCCCTACCAACTGGGCTACACTAGTCAGGACAACTCCTAACACATTTATAATCTAACTTGGTAATAACACCTGGAGGTAGGGAAATATTACAAGTTTCATAATGAGAAGTAAAGGTCTTCCTGATATGTAAATATACAGACAAACTAAAAGAGAAACCTTAGTGCTTCAATTCTAAAATTCCAACCATGGGTCAGCCTGAACCATGAAGTGGGTCCCACAGCTGAAGAGTGGTAGAGCCGGGGTTTTAACACCAGCGATCTGGCTCGAAATGGGCAAGTTAACCGGTTGCAGTAGTCCTAGCTTTATAGTAATGGAGAAAAACAGCTCAGTTACAGCAAAGATTTCCTCTTAGAACAGGGGATTGAAGGAAACTTCCAGGACAGCTCCAGACTTTGATTACCAGTCAAGCACATGGCGGATCCTGCTGGACAGGGATCCTGAAGTGAAAGGTAACACTTACAGATTGTATTGGTATTGGGCCAAGTATTCGTTTCCTTGATCAGAGATTGGGTTTGTGTTTCCTGGTCATGGAATTCAAATGCCAACAATTATATCCTCTCTGAGAAGTTCTACTTCATCCCATTCTCTTCAGACTACACTACTATAGTTGGAAGCCTGCCTTGTATAAGTGGTAGCATCTTTTGGTTGGTAGCCCAATCAGTGGCTGCAATTGTGCAAAAACAACACCACCCAGAGCCCTGGCCAGGTAGCTCAGTTGGTGAAAGCGTTGTCCCCATTCCTCAAGGTTTGGGGTTTGATCCCTGCTCAGGGCACACACGAGAGTCAACCAATGAGTGCATAAATAAATGAAACAACAAATCCATGTCTTTCTCTCTCTCAAATCAATAAATAATTCTGTTTAAGTTTCCCTCTTCTAAGGGTCATTTTTGACCAACTATTCTCAAAACTAGTTGAACTTCAGGGTAATTTCTTAGGCTAAATTTCCATAAAATCTCCACCTTTCTTCCTCAAGGCAGAACACCCCTCTGGAAAGGTTCTCTTCTCTGGCATTCTAAATGAGGCTTGTGCTTAACAGTTTCTGGTGCCATGACTTGGACTCTCTGCTGCTCAGCCTGGATCAAACACAGTAGAACCTTTTGCCACCTCCCTCCTGGAAGTCCCGGTGACTGCACATCTGAGTAAGTCCGCTTCCTGATAAATGAGCCACTCTCTTCTCTTGAGCATCACCTAAGCCATTATTCTTTCTCTTCACTGTCCTTGGTATAAGCTTCTTGATTTGAATTGTTTTGCACCACTCAGGGCTCTTTTAAACAAGGCAGGGTAGAGTGCTGAACTTCTCTGGGCCGGTTATTGTCTCTTGTTTGTCCTCACCATTTAAATGTTATTCAGTGCACTTCCAGGTCATTCTCCCACTAACACATACACACATTATGGTGCTCATAGCACCAGACATGTAAAGCTCTGAGAGGATTCTATCAAGGACAATTTAAAACTTCAGTGACCACTCTGGGGGACTGACATGTAAACAAAATTACACCTCTGGCATCTTAGAACCAAAGGATTAAAAAATTCCAAATAATTTGATGGTTAACATTTTCATTGTTATAAAGAGGTCTCTGAAAGGCAGAAAAAATCCCACAATTGCTTCCCTTTAGGACTTTTAAAAAAGGCTAATAAAAATCTGGAGAACCTAAAAACCCATACATAAAGCCTCCTGTCCCTCTCTGAGCAAACCCGGATGGGCTTCTCTTTTGACCTCCTCCTTGTACCTTGACCTCTTTCTCCTTCTTGCTCTGCCTTCCTCATCTTCCTTCTGAACTATTACTTTCTTTCTCAAGGCAGAACACCCTTTGGAAAAGTAGAGCCAGCATTATAGTATAGTAAGTACATAAACCAGTAACATAGTCATTTATTATCATTGTCAAGTATTATATACTGGACATAATTGTATGTGCTATACTTTTATCCAACTGGCAATGTAGCAGGCTTGTTTTTCCTTCACTGCTCTCTTTAAATACAGTTCTCTCCCTGACACTGTCCCTTCAAAATGGCCTACAATGTAGGTGTGAATGAGGCTCATGCTCTAAATCAATGCACTTATAACCTTCACCAAAATCAGATTTGCATAATCTAGTTAAAGACTTTTCTAAGGGTCTCATGGAATTCTATGCAGCAGAAAGAAAGGAGGAGCTCCTACCCTTTGCAACATCATGGATGCAACTGGAAAGCATTATGTTAAGCGAAATAAGCCAGGCAATGAAAGATAAATACCATGTGATTTCACCTTTAACAGGAACCTAAAAAACAAAACAAAGAAACAGGCAAAATATAGTCAAAGACACTGCATTAGAGGACAGGCAGAAAGTGACCAGAGGAGAGAGAAGAGGGAATTTCAAGGGAAAAGGGGAAGGGTTTACAGGAACAAAGTTAAAAGACACATGGATAAAAACTGGGGGGGGGGTGGTAATGGGAGGGAACTTGGGAGGGGGGTAGGTGGGCTTGATTGAGAGTAAAGGGGAGAAAACTGTACTTGCACAATCATTAAAATAAAATTGGAAAAAAAAAGACTTTTCTGAGGGTCTCAAGGAAAGGTAAAAATTCATCAAAGATGTCAGGATTGTTCTAAAAAATTATTGTTAATTCATTTCTTTTTGGGACCTAGACTTGCAAAACCTGCATGGAAAAGAGACTGGACTTATCAAATTATATTAAATATATGCATAAAAATTTGAGCATACATGGATATTTAAAAATATAAAAGAGAATATTTCTTAGTAGTTTTCCATGAAGTCTTCCCTGTTAAAAAAAAATAAGTCAAAAAGTCGAGTTTGTAAACAGAAAAAATAAATCTATCTTTCTAAATCCATTTCAGAGACCACTTAACTACCACTTACAGGGACACTCTAGTCCTGGTAAAGGTAAAGATGTCACAGCTGTCTTATGTAATTTCTTTGTCAACTTAAACTAAGGTGACAGATAGAGTTAAAAAAAACAGAAGATAGTATGTCCTGTTCTCTAAATTACAACATCTTTTGGAGCTCTGTGAAGATAGTTTGATTCAGAAAAACATATATAGACCAAATTAACAACTCTTTAGATTAAGTAGCCAGGTAGAACTAGAACAAGGACACCTCTCTGTCCACTCTAGACAATGACACCTGTCTATATTGTAAGGAAAAGGGACACTGGAAGAACAATTGTTCTGCTTTAGCTCTGAAGATAGGATCTAAAAAGACAAAGGAAAAGGTTTGGCTGCCAAAATGACACCCTCTGCGGAAGTAGCTGCTCTGGCCTGCGCTCAATTGCCCTTAACACAAAGGAGAGAGATTTCCACAGAGTTGCAAAAACAGAATGCTTCATTTCTACTAATAAACCCTGCAAGCTTTTTGTAATTCCCTTTCCTGGAGTAATAAAATGTTTTTAGTGGTAGGGATCTTAAAAACTTCTTAGATTCTTGCCTTTGTCTCAGCTACTTCTTGTGTCTTTGAGCTTTTTCACTATTCAACACACTTTTCTGCTTGGCATTTTCACTTTAGTGAATTTGTTGTAACTGGAATATCATAATTTCGCCAATAATTTTATGATAGCACAGATTGATTATCCACTGCCTGTTGCCTTCCCTACTAACGTCTCAGCCCTTGAAAAGAGCCCTGAAAGTCTCTAGGCCCAAAATAGTTCAGATGCAGGACACTTAAAGGAGGTTAAACACTTAAAGGTCTCTATTGTTCTGGCTGGACCTTTCCAAAACTGACCCCCAAACCAACTACAAAACCTTCTTATACAAAGGAAGACATTGAAGGTCTTTAGACCATTGCATTCTCTGTGTCACGTAAAAGACTCATTATTCCTTGCACCATCCTTTGGGTTAACCCCATCCTGCCCATCAAAAAGGCCTATAGGCTCAGCAGCCACTTTGTACAAGATATAAAAGTCATTAACAAAAGTGTCCTTCCTCGATTCCCTGTAATCCCCAATCCCAATTTCATCAGACCTCTCTGAAACAGCTACTTACTCTGCAGTGGCATATCTGGACCTCATATTCTTTAGGACGCTTGCAACAAAACACATATTTTGCATTTGAGAAGTTATCATTTGGGAAAACAAACGATACTCATAGACAATTTATGTATGCCCCCAAGGGCTTACGAAGCACTCTTATTTTGCCTAAATGCTCAAACATAACCTTAGAGATATCCTATTCTTACACAATATGATGTATTTCTGTTATGCTCTGCAGATGGAGAGCCTTGGAAAATTGATTTCCTCCATTTGAACACAGCATTAATGTACAAGGACACAATATCTCTAAGAATAAACTAATTTTATTTGAGCCAAGTACATTATCTAGGCCATGGCATCACACAAAGTAGAAAGTTTTTTTCTCTTTATGTATTGGAAGCTATTTGGGATTTGCCCCCACCCAATTACCAATACATAACATCAAAGATTTCTCAGTCTCATAGGATACTACAGACATTGGTTCCTAATTTTTTGAATGGCTGCCCCTTTACATGTTCTTCTAAGAGCAGACATACCCAGGCTCTTGCCATGGATGTATTCTCTAGAGAATGCTTCAGTAACTTAAAGGATTCCCTTCAGTTTTAGTATATGTGCCGCCAAAGCAAACACATAGGATTTCCTTCAAAATCTTCCTCTTGAACTCCACAATCATGATAAACCTTCCTATGTACACATGAAAAATCAGTACCAGTTTTGGGGTTCTAAAGCAAAAGCTTATTTTGACCTCTACTTGACCCTAGCAAAGGCCTCCCCATCCTTGTTTGTAATGTAGTGGCAGTAGCCACAAAATTAATGGAAGCCTTTGATTACTAGGATTTCTATCTATCTATGATCCCTTTAATTTAATTTTTGCATATGGTGTGAGATAAGGGTTCAATTTCACTTTTTTTGCATGTGACTCTCCAGTAGTCCCAGCGTCATTGTAGTGCAAGTGCCTGACATTAAGCTTTTGATTGCTGAGGCATCCATTTCAAAAGACATCCATGTTGAATAAACACATTGCCAGTAGAATGACACAGCAACTAGCAAAACCAGCTATGGATTTAGGCTGCCTCAATCCGTGAAGTATCCTCTTTCAGAAAACCCTGGGTGCCCCGACTGGGTGGTTCAGTTGGTTGGAGCATCGTCCCGTGCACCAAAACGTTGCTGGTTCAATGCCTAGGCAGGGCACGTACCTAGGTTTCAGGTTAGATCCCTGGTCAGGGCATGTACGGGAGGCAACCGATAGATGTTTCTCTCTTGCATCTCTTGCTCCTTTCCTCTCTCTCTAAAAGCAATGGAAACGTATCCTAGGGTAAGGATTACAAAAAAAAAGAAAGAAAGCCCTAAATAACTGACCATTTTAGTGACCCTGCTTCTCTGTTCCCATGACCTAATTCCTGCTCTTATACTTTAAATTAGCCAAAAAGGAGTGAACCTGCAAAACCCTAGACACTCCACTCTTGGACCCTAGTAAAGACAGAGACCCAGTTCTGTGTGTTCTCTTTCTACCTGTGACCTTGGTATGTGTCCCTCTGGCATGCTGTGTTCCCTCCAGGACTTGTGAACAATAACTCTTGTTCCACAAAGTTCTCTGATGTTTTTGCTAAAGGGCATCCTGCGATCATAACAAGAACCACAAGGGCCATTCCAGCCACGACATTCACCCAGGGGGGAGTGTCTGTGGGGGCTTGCTCTGAGTATTATGAGACCAGTCAAGTACCTCAGGCATTCCAAGCCAATAGCATCATTATCAATAGCCTGGGACTGAAATAAAACCATTTGTTAAAGATGTTATTCTTTTCCCATTGAGTGGTCTTGGCACCCTCATTAAAATCCAATTGGTCATAGTGTTACAGAGCAACAAGGGGGGCCTCAAAGGCAATATACTATTACCCCAAAAGGAACCTCCCAGGTTCATTATGTACACTACCAAAGGAAAGATATCTCTTAATGCCAGAGATTCAATGAAAAGGGAAGGAATTTATTATTCATTCGAAATAACACAAACTAAAGTTCCCCACAAATGCACACAGTCCTCCCAGCACCCTCCATATGGCAAAAGGGAGCACTTCCAAAGCCTCGTGGTCTCACCCAAGCTGCATGGTCCCAACCAAGACACCAAAGCCACGTGGTCCTAAACAGACACATGGTCCCAAAAAGAGAGACCTGGTCCCAAAAGAAATACCCCAAATGGTTGCCTCGCTGGGTTTAAATCCCAGTGCCAATCTTCTTCTGCCATCTCATTTCTGGCTCCTCCCACAATTGGCTACAGCTGCCAGCATTCTGGGCAGGTGTGCCCTGTGGTGTGGAGCCAATTATCTCCAAGCTCTTCTGGATCCTATTACAAATCCCTATTTGGGGCTCCCCTCTTGGCTGCACCCTGTTACAATAGATGTGGGAGTTTATTTCTGGATTTTCAATTTTATTCCATTGATCAATATGTCTATGCTTATTCCAGTACTACACTGTCTTATTTAGTTTTGTAGGAAGTTTTGAAATTGTGAAGTATGAATCTTCCAACTTTGTAATTCTTTTTCAAGATTGTGTTGGCTATTCTGGATCTTTTGTATTTCCATATGTACTTTAAGATCACCTCGTTGTCTGCATGAAAGACAGCTGGCATTTTGATGGAAATTGCATTCAATCTGCAGATCAATTTGGGTAGTATTGCCATTTCAACAATATTAAGTGTTTTAATTTATTGCTATGGAATATCTTTCCATTTATTTAAAACTTCTTTAATTTCTCTCATTGATGTTTCATAGGTTTTAGTGTACAAATGTTGCCTGTCTTTTGTTAGAGTCATTCCTAAGTATTTTATTCTTTTTGAGGCGATTGTAAGTAAAAGTGTTTCCTCAAGTTTATTTTTTGATTGTTCATATGAATTCTATAAATACAATTGATTTCTGTATATTAACCTTGTGTTAATACACAACCTCATTGAACTTCTTTATTAGCTTAAATGGATTTGTGTGTGTGAATTTCATTCATTCATATATATATATAACCATATATATATTACCATATATATATATTACTATATATATATATATATATGATTTTAGCCCTGGCTGGTGTGACTGTGGATTGAGTGCTGGCCTGTGAACCAGAGGGTTGCCAGTTTGATTCCCAGTCAGGGCACATGCCTGGGTTGCAGGCCAAGTCCCCAGTAGGGGGCACACAAGAGGCAACCTTACATTGATGTTTCTCTCCCTCTCTTTCTCTCTCCCTTCCCCTCTGTCTAAAAATAAAATAAATGAAGTCTTTGAAATATATATATTTTAAAAAGATTTTATCATCTCTGAATAGTGACAATATTACTTTCTAATATGGATGTTTTATTTATTTTTTCTTGCCTAGTATCCCTGGATAGATCCTCCAATATAATGCTAAATACTAGTGGTGCAAGAAGGCACCATGTCTTGTTCCTGACTCATTGGTTATTTATCACTATGTTGTTTAATTTTTACATATTTGTGTTTCCAGACTTCCTCCTGTTATTGATTTATAATTTTACTGATTGGAAACTATACTTCGTATGATTCCAGTTCTTTTACATTTATTGAAACTGAGCTTGTACTCCAACATATGGTATATTATAGAGAATATTTCATGTGCTCCTGAGAAGAATATGTATATAGCTGTTGGAGTGTTCTATAGATATCTGTGTCTAGTTGCTTTATAATGTTATTCAAGTTTCTATTTCGTTGTTGAACTTCTGCCTAGTTTTCTATCCATTATCAAAAGTGCAGTATTGAAATCTCTAACTATTATTGTTGAATTGTCAATATCTCTACCAATTCTGTCAACTTTTGCTTTACATATTTTGACACTTTATGTACATATGTTTATAATATGTATTCCTGATGGACTTTCTTATCATTATAAAATGCCCTTCTTAATCTCTAGTAACAATTTTTGTCTTAAAATCTATTTTGTCTGATATTAGTGTAACCACTCCAGCCATTTTTAAGTTACAATTTGCATGGCATATTTCTTTTCTCTTTAAAGATTTTATTTATTTATTTATTTATTTATTTTTACAGGGAAAGGAAGGGAAGGAGAAAGAGAGGTAGAGAAATATTGATGTGTGAGAGATAAATCAATCAGTTGCCTCTCCATCAGTTGCCTCTCCCAAACCCCCATCTGGGGACCTAGCCCTCAATCCAGGCATGTGCCCTGACTGGGAATCAAACCAGCAACCTTGAAGTTTGCAGGCCAGTACTCAATCCACTGAGCCACACTAGCCAGGGCTGCATGGTATATTTCTTTCTATCCTTTTAATTTCAACCTCTGTGTCTTGGAATCTAGAATATATCTCTTTTAGACAGTTTATAGTTGGATCATGTCATTTTTATCCCTCCTGCCAATATCTGCTTTTTCATTGGAGTATTTAGTTAATTTACATTTAGGGCAGTAACTAATGAGGTAGGATTTAAGTCTGCCATTTTGCACAAAGGATTGTATTGAGAGCAGGTATGCTAGTGATGAATTATCTTATATATGTTTACCTGGGAATGTTTTAATTTCTTCATTTTGAAGGATAGTTTGCTGCATATAGAATTCTTGGTTGGCAGTCTTTTTCTTTTAGCACTTAGAATGTCTGTTATTCCCACTGCTTTCTGAACTTCATTGCTTCTGATGAGAAACTAGCTGTTAATGGTGTTATTGAGGATCTCTTGCATGCAGAGTCATTTTTCTCTTGCTACTTTCAAAATTATTTGTCTTTTGACAGTTTTTCTATTATGTGTCAAAGTGTGGGTCTCACTGAGTTTATCCTAAGAGTTCATTGAACTTCTTGGATGTGCAGACTAATGTTTTTCATCATTTTTTGGCAATTATTTCTTTAAATATTCTTTCTGCCTATTTAACCTCTTTTCTCTTTTTGAGACTTCAGTTATGCTTGTGTTGGTCCACATGATAATTTTTACAGGTCTCTGAGATTCAATTTATTTTCTTCATTCTTTTTAATTTTGATTCCTCAGGATGAAGAATCACAGTTGAACTTTCTTCACGTTACCTAATTCGTTTGCCTGTTGAAATCTGTTGTTGGTGAATTTTTCATTTCAGTAATTTTACTTTGCAAGTACAGAATTTTATGTTTTTTATAATTTCTCTTTATTGATTTGCTCTCTTTGGTAAGACATCATTTCATACTTTTGTTCTTCAGATAGAATTCCTTTTACTTCTTTGAGCATAGTTACAATAGCTAATTTGAAATCTTTGTCAGCTTTATCAGATAATGTTTCTGTTGAATGTATTTTTCTCTACATAGGACACACTTTTCAGTTTCTTTGCATATTTCATAATTTTCTGTTGAACGCTGGACATTTTAATGATATGATATGACAACTCTATCAATCAGATTCTCACTCCCTTGGGGTTTCTTTAATGATTTTCCTGGACTAATTCTGTCAAGTCTGTATTACTTGTCATATGAACTCTTTGCTCAGGTAGCTTAGTAGCCAGCTAATGATTGCACAGAGTTTTCCTCAAATATTTCGAATGAATAAATCTTCTTCCTTTTGCTGAATGACTCAATGTGAATACTGGAATACAGTTTCAATGATTTGCCAGGCACTTCACACCTCTTGTTAGGTTTCACTTCATGTTTGGGTATAGCCTCAAGGTCAGGCAGCAGTGAGACATTAGGGCCTTCTCAGGTCTTTCCTGGGCATGCAAACAGCATATGTGTGGCCTTATAGATTACCAGGACTATGGTAGATCTTTTCAAATCTCCCCATAGACATCTTATTCTAGAGTTTTTCCTTAATTGTTTTTTCATCAGCCTCTTGTTAGCCCTACAATTAACAACACCCCTGGCAGCTTCAGTGTTAAGCAACTACTACTGATTGTTTTTGATAAATACCTGTAGATAGGGACAGTCCCAGAAATTGAGTTCTGATTCAGGTCAACTAAAGACAGTCTCTGAGAATGGCACTTTACTGTCAGACAAGTCAAATAGTGATAATTCTCTGAGACTGGGGCTTTTGTGGAAGCTCCAAACCCATTATTCCCCTTTTAGTAGCTGGTAGTTTGTTGGTTTTCATAGCTCCTGTAGTTGTGAGGCTGTTGGTTTTTAATGATACTTTGGATCTGGGTAAAGGGAAATCGGATTAGGGAAAGTTAGAAACCCCCAGAGCTCATTGTTCTTACTGATACTCAACCATTTTTCTTCACAAAACACTGCTCAGATTATTGAAAACCTCTGTTTAATTTCAAGGATCTAAAAATTGATATTTTGAGAGTTTTTCTATATTTTTCATTGCTTTTATGGAGGAGCTGATTTTCAGAGGTTCTTTTTTTGCCTCTTAATTTTTTTATTATTTAAAAATTATTTTTATTTATTTTTTTAAGATTTTATTTATTTATTGTTAGAGAGGGAAGGGAGGGATGGAGAGAGAGAGAGAAACATCAATGTGTGGTTGCTGGGGGCCACGGCCTGCAACCTAGGCATGTGCCCTGACTGGGAATCGAACCTGCGATGCCTGGTTCACAGCCCGCGCTCAATCCACTGAGCTACACCAGCCAGGGCAAATTATTTTTATTTTTAATTACAGTTGACATACATTATTATATTAGTTTCAGGTGCACACCCAGTGGTTAGACATTACATGACTTAATATGTGGTCATCCCGATAAATCTTACACCCATCTGACACCATACACAGGTATTGGAATATTATTGACTATATTCTCTCTGCTGTACTTTACACCATCATGACTATTCTGAAACAACAAATCTGTACTTCTTAATACCTCACCTTTTCCACCACCCTGTCCAACACCCCTCACATCTGGCAAACATCAAAATGTTCTCTGTATCTATGATTCTGTTTCTGTTTTGCTTGTTCATTTATTTTTTTTTAGATTCAATTGTTGATACATATGTATTTATTGCCATTTTATTGTTCATATTTTTTATCTTATTCTTAAAGAAGACCCTTTAACATTTCATATATACTGGTTTGATGGTGATGAACTCACTTAGCTTTTTCTTGTCTGGGTAGTTCTTTATCTGTCCTTCTATTCTAAATGATAGCTCTGCTGGGTAGAATAATCTTGGTTATAGGTCCATGCTTTTGATAATTTTGAATATTTCTTGCCAATCCCTTCTGGCCTACAAAGTTTCTTTTGAGAAATTGGCTGACAGTCTTATTGGTGCTCCTTATAAGCAAGTAACTGCTTTTCTCTTGTTGCTTTTAAGATTCTCTCTTTGTCTTTACCTTTAGTTATGATGTGTCTTGATGTGGTCTCTTCGGGTTCACCTTGTTTGGGACTCTCTGCACTTCCTGGACTTTTATATCTTATTTCCTTTACAAAGTTAGGAAAATTTTCTGTCATTTCTTTCAAATAGGTTTTCAATTTCTTGGTTGCTCTCTTCTCCTTTCGGCACCCTCATGACAAGAATGTTAAAATTATCCTAGAGGCTTTTTACACTATCCTCATTTTATTTATTTAATTATTTTTAAAATATATTTTATTGATTATGCTACCACAGTTGTCCCATTTCCCTTCTTTATTCCCCTTCACCTTGTACACTCCCTCCCACACACATTCCCCCCCTTTAGTTCATGTCTGTGGGTCACACGTATAAGTTCTTTGGCTCCTACATTTCCTATGCTTTTCTTAACATTCCCCTGTCTATTTTCTATCTACCATTTATGCTACTCATTCTCTGTACCTTCCCCCTTCTCCTTCTCCCACTTCCCCACTGATAAACCTCCATGTGATCTCCATTTTTGTGACTCTGTTCCTGTTCTAGTTGTTTGCTTAGTTTGTTTTTATTTTTGTTTTAGGTGTGGTTGTTAATAACTGTGAGTTTATTGTCATTTAACTGTTCATACTTTTTATCTTCTTTTTCTTAGATAAGTCCTTTAACATTTCATATAATAAGGGCTTGGTGATGATGAACTCCATTAACTTGGCCTTATCTGGGAAGCACTTTATGTGCCCTTCCATTCTAAATGAAAGCTTTGCTGGATAGAGTAATCTTGGATGTAGGTCCTTGCCTCTCATGACTTGAAATACTTCTTTCCTGTCCCTTCTTGCCTGCAAGGTTTCTTTTGGGAAAGATAGCTGATAGTCTTAGGGGAACTCCTTTGTAGGTAACTATCTCCTTTTCTCTTGCAGCTTTTAAGATTCTCTCCTTATCTTTAACCTTGGGTAATGTAATTATGATGTGCCTTGGTGTGTTCCTCCTTGGGTCCAGCTTCTTTGGGGCTCTCTGAGCTTCCTGGACTTCCTGGAAGTCTGTTTCCTTTGCCAGATTGGGGAAGTTCTCCTTCATTATTTGTTCAAATAAGTTTTCAATTTGTTGCTCTTCCTCTTTTCCTTCTGGTTCCCCTATGAGTTGGATGTTGGAATATTAAAAGATGTCCCAGAGGTTCCTAAGCCTCTTCTCATTTTTTTTAATCTGTTTTTTCATTCTGTTCTGGTTGAACGTTTCTTTCTTACTTCCGATTCACACCATTGATTTGAGTCCTGGTTTCCTTCCTGTCACTGTTCGTTCCCTGTACATTTTCCTTTATTTCACTTAGCATAACCTTCATTTTTTCATCTAATTTGTGACCATATTCAACCAATTCTGTGAGCACCTTGATTACCAGTGTTTTGAACTGTGCATCTGATAGGCTGGCTATCTCTTCATTGCTTAGTTGTATTTTTTCTGGAGCTTTGATCTGTTTTTTCATTTAGGCCATTTTTTTTTTGTCTTGGCACACCTGTTATGTAGTAAGAGGCAGGGCCTTAGGTGTTCAACAGGGTGGGGCAACCCATGTAACTATGTTGTGGCACTGTATGTTGGGGAGGGGTCTGAAAGGGAACAATGCTGCTTGCTCAACTTTCAGTTGGTTTTCAGTCACTTCCCCCACTACCCGCAATGAAGTTGGGCCCTTCTGGTGCTGATTCCCAGGTGGGTGGGCTTGTATACATTCTAGGACTTTGTGGGTCCCTCCGGTGAACTTTTCTGTGAGACTGGGAGTTTCTCCTGCTGCTGCCTCAACCCCACAAGTGTTTTTAATCAGAGGTTTTGAGGCTTTATTTTCCCACACTGAAACTCTGCGTTGCATCGTGTATCTTGCTCCCCAGTTTTTCCTCCCAGTTTATGTGCATGTGAATGTGGGACTGCTCAGTCTGAAATCCACCACCTCGGTAGGTCTGCCAGTTGCCACTTTGCCGCAAGTCCTCTCTGCCCAGCTGCCCATCTCTGCCCCTTTTACAAGTCTGGATGAATGTTTCTTCTTTAACTCCTTGGTTGTCGTACTTCCACACCGTTTGATTTTCTGTCAGTTCTGGTTGTTTTTTGCTTTTAAATTTGTTGTTGTCTGTCTTTTGGTTGTGTGAGGAGGCACAGTGTGTCAACCTACACCTCCATTTTGGCCAGAAGTCCCAAATCCTATTTATTTATTTTTAGAGAGAGGGGAAGGGAGGGAGAAAGAGAGGAAGATAAACAGCAATGTGTGGTTGCCTCTCACCTGCCCCCTACTGGGGACCTGGCCTGCAACCTAGGAATGCACCCTGAGTGGGAATTGAACCGGCAACCTTTTGGTTTACAGGTCGGCACTCAATCCACTGAGCCACACCAGCCAAGGCTATACTATCCTCACTTTCATGGACTCTTTTTTTCCTGCTTACTGTTCTGATTGGGTGTTTTTGCTTCCTTATATTCCAAAGCACTGATTTGATCCTCGGCTTCATCCACTCTACTGTTGACTTTATTTCAATTAGTGTATCCTTCATTTCTGTTTGGTTCTTTTTTATGCTGTTGAGGTTCTCACTGAGTGCATTGAACATTTATATAATCAGTATTTTGAACTCTTCATCTAGTAGATTGCTTATTTCTATTCTGTTCAGTTGTTCCTGGAGCTTTGTTCTGTTCTTTCATTTGGGTCATGTTTCTTGGTCTCCTCATTTTGTCAGCCTCCCTGTGTTTGTTTCTATGTATTAGATAGAGCTACTATGTCTCTCAGGCTTGGTAGAGTGTTCTAATGTAGTAGGTGTTCTATAGCGTCCAGTGGTACAGCCTGCTCTATCACCCAAACTGGGTACTTGAAGTGTGCCCACCATGTGTACTGTATACACTTTCCTATTGTAGTTGAGCCTTGATTGCTGTTGACAGGTCAACCCAACAGGTGGGTTATACCCAGGCTGAGTACCTGCAAGGACTGTCTGTGACCACTGACTGCCAACCTCTGACCACCATGGAGAATACGTTGTGCAGGGACCCCTCCACAGACTAGGACTTACTTCAGCAAGGTCCTGGTGCCCACTGAGTTTGTCCCTTGAGTATGTCACTTGTTTGGGAGATGGTTGGGTGGTGGTGCTTCTGTGTGGTCTGAAGCTGTTCACTGGCTCTGAGGCCTCTCAGGAGGTGTACGCCAAGGTCAGCCACCATCTGTGTTCTACCCAGGGCCGCTTGGCATAAGCTAGGAAATTATCTGCAGATGGCTGCTACTTGTGTTGGGCTTGGAGGTACCCAGGAGAGGCCAAGATATGAAACAAGGCTGGCTGCTACTGTGTCACACCTGGGGCCACTTAGTGAGAACTATGGGGCTTGCTGAGGCCAGATGCTTCTTATTTGAAAGAATTTAGGAAAATCTGAAGCATGAGCCAAAACAAACCATTGGTGCCCTGACTGGTGTGGCTCAGTTGGTTGGGCATTATCCCACAAGGTGAAAGGTGAGCGGTTCAATTCCTGGTCAGAGTACATGCCTAGGTTGCAGGTTCAGTTCCTGGTTGGGGTGTGTGCAAGAACAAGCTGATCAATGTTTCTCGCTCACATTGATGTTTCTCTCCCTCTCTTTCTCCCTTCCTTCCCCTCTGTCTAAACTTAAATAAATAAAACTTTAAGAAACAAAAAAGACAAGCCATTCATAAGAAAAAGTCACTGGAAACAGCTTGGTTGGGTGGGGTGGGGTGGGGCCTCAGGGAATCACCACAGCAGGACAAAAAGTGTGAGCCAGGTTGATGGAGTCTCAGATGTGGCACCTGCCTGTTGGCTCTGTGGGGAGAGGGCTCAGCAAAGGAACAATTGCCTCTGCTAGTTCTGTCTGGGAGAAAGCTGCCACTCTAGCTCTTGCCCTGACACCAAATAGTTCAGTTCCTCCCCATATGTCTCTGGTGCCTTTCAAGCTGTGCTTCCACCCTGGAGCTCAGAGGGAGTCCAAGTAAGTCTGTGTGGGCCCTTTCAGAGGAACTACCTGATGCTTCAGAAGTTTCCTTCTTCCTCAGCCTCATTCTCTGATGGTTTTTACAGCCAGAAGTTATGAGGACCTCTCTTCCTGGCACTGGAATTCTGGGCTGTGGGGGCCTGGTGTGGGGCTGGGATGCCTCACTCCTCTGCAGCAGAAATATGCCTCCGAATTTTTATTCACTACATGTGTTTGTGGGATCAGCCCATTCAGCACCTTTGCCCTTCCTGCCAGTCTCAATTTGTTTTCTTTAATTCCATAATTGTAAGACTTCTATTCAGCCTGATTTCCGGCAGTTCTGAATGACAGTTGTACAGTTGTTCTGTAGTTTAGTTGTAATTCTGGTGTGGTTGTGGGATGAGAGGAGTATCATGTTTACTTACGCCGCCATCTTGACCAGAAGTCAGCTTTCAGAGGTTCTTAATGCCATTCTGGAAACTGGAAAACACTCCAGCTTTGTTTTCTTTTGTATTAGCCTCGTATATAATTTTACACCTTTTTACTTCTTTTGCATTCTTTATTTTGAAGGGAGTTTCTTGAAGGTCTTATGTAGTTAAGTATTATTTTTTAAATCCATTTTGACAATCCTGTTTTTTTAATGGGATCTTAAGAAGATTTAATTTAAAATTGTTTATTGATATTGTGGATTTAAGGCTACTTACTTGCCATTTTATTTTATTCATGGTTCTCTCCTTCTTTCCCCTTTTTTGCCTTCTCTTGGATTAAGTATTGTTTGTGATTCTCTTTCATTGTCTTACTAGCTCTAGTGCTTTGGGTTTTCTGTTTTATTTTGTTTCCTTTATGATCCTTAGTATAGCTCTTTAATTTATTGTTGTCTACTTTAAAGTAACATAGCACTTCACAGATAATACAAGAGCCCACAGTAGTATACTTTCATTTCTCCACTTCTGACATGTGTCCTATCACTATCATATAATTTATTTTTACATGCTATAAATCTGACCTCATTTCTTATTTTAGTTTTAATAGTCAATTATCTTTTAAAGATATTTAAAAATAATTTTAATGTTTTTTATAGTAACTCACATTTTTATGAACATTCTTTTAAAAAATTTTTATTGCTTTTTTTAGAGAGAAATATCAATTTGTTGTTCCACCCATTTATGCATTTTGGTTGCTCTTTGTATGTGCCCTGACAGGGGATCAAATGTGCAACCTTGTTGTATGGGGACGATTCTCTAACCAACTGAGCTACCTGGCCAGGGCCTGAGTATTTTTACTATGTAAAACCATTTGTAAAAGGTGTATACCCAGATAGTGGGTTGGCCAAAAAGTTTGTTTTTTTCTGTAAGATGACTCTAGTAGCGCTTAGTTGTCTTTAACTTCATTCAAAACAATTTTGTTATATTGTATTGTGACAGCTGTCACATCAGAGTGCATTTTAAATAACTTATCAAAATTGGTGAATTTTTGTGTAGCCATTTTAATATCAAAGATGGAAGAAAATAAGCCATATTTTCAATACATTATCCTTTATTATTTCAAGAAAGATAAAAATGCAACTGAAATGCAAAAAAATAAAAAAGGTTTGTGCCGTGTGCAGAGAAGGTGCTGAGATGGACTGAATGTGCCAAGTGTTTGTGAAGTTTGTGCCACAGGTTTCTGGCTGGACGGTGCTCCAGGTTGGGTAGACCCACTGAAGTCGACAGTGATCAAATCCAGACATTAACTGAAAACGAGCAACATTACGCCACGCGGGAGATGGCCGACATACTCAAAATATCTAAATCAATAAAGTTATTGGTAAAAATGAAAAACGTGTCTTTTATTTTATGAAAAAAACACACAGACTTTTTGGCCAAATATATATATACACATATCTTTTGAAGTAATTTTTTATATTCATGCAAATATACATATAGAAATTATTTCAAAATATGCCCCAAATGTTTAATAGTGTATATTTGTATTGGGGGAGTTGTATGATACCGTGTGGATGAATCAGTTGTAGGATGAAAACTTTTCATGAATACCTTTTCACATTTTTAGTTTTTATGTTTATGAATATATTAACTAATCTAAAGTTAGTTGCTTAAAATTATTTATAAAACATGTTTGAACAATTCATGAGCCTACTGTGCTCTCAGCCACTGCGCTGCCACTGCTCCCTAGCACCAGCGCCGCCTCCGGCGTGGGAGCTCCAGCCCAGGGAGAATGGAGGTAAGTGAAGAGGTCTCTATGCCAAGGCTCCTGCAAAGCAGAGTGCTCACAAAACCGAGGGTGGTAAAGCACCAAACAATCAGCTGGCTACCAAATCTGCTTAAAACTGTGTCCTTTACTGGAATAGTGAAGAAACCTCATCGTTATAGGCCTGGTACCATGCCACTTTGTGAAATTAGATGTTATCCCAGCAAACTTCCGATTTACAAACTTCCCTTCCAACATCCAGTGTGAGAAGTTGCTCAGGACTTCAAACGGATCTACACTTCCAGGCTGCAGCTATTAGTGCTTTGCAGGAGGCGAGCAAGGCCTATCTGGTTGGCCTTTGCGAAGACACCAACCTGTGTGCTATCCATGCCAATCATGTAACAATAGTGCCAAAACACATCCGGCTAGCATGCCACATACATGAAGAACATGCTTAAGCATACACTATGATGGGGCCTTGGCTGATGTGGATTGAGCGTTAGCCTGTGAACTGAAGGGTTGCCAGTTCAATGCCTGGGCTGTGGACCAGATCCCCAGTTGGGGCATGCACAATAGTTCTCACACATTGATGTTTCTCTCCCTCCCTTCCCCTCTCTCTAAAAAATAAATTAAAAATCTTTAAAAGAAGATTAATGTTCCCACTATGATGGGAAACATTTCATTCTTTAAAAAAAATTTCTCTTCTTTCTATTATTGGTAGTTCTGAATGTTAGATTTTTTTTTCATTGAAGTCAAAATGTACCCAAGTATATGACTGCATTGGAAAATAGGGGATAGAAATCATATATTGGCAGTTTTTCCACTTTCATTTGTGTGTGAATTTTTTTAAATATAAATGCAGGGACATGAAGCATTAGTGCAAGTCCAAGTGTTTCAGCGAGCAAGTCTCAGCAGTTCAACTGTGTAACCGTATAAATAAACCTGCCGAATGTTTCTGGACAACGCCAGCATTTGGATTTTTTAAAAACAAGTAAATTTCACCCTGGCTGGTAGCTCAGTGGATTGAGAGTGGGCCTGCGAACCAAAGGGTCGCTCATTCAATTTCCAGTTAGGGCGAGTACCTTGTTGTGGGCCAGGTACCCATTTGGGGGCATGTGAGGGGCAACCACACATTGATGTCTCTCTCTTTCCCTTCCCTTCTCTCTAAAAAATAAATAAATAAAATCTTAAAAAAACCGACAAAGTCAATATCTTAGTAGTGATACTATATTTAAAAAAAAAGTTAAAAACAAGTAAATTTCTTACTGATGACAACTAAATGGTGTGGTAGTACTTGCACCACACAGCAGGTTCCATCCACTCACTGTGCTTGTCTGCATTGTCCATGCACGCACGAGCGTGGGTTTATGATGTTGTCAGTCTTCTGTGCCGCTCCTGTAACCTGGCTAGTAAAAAACATTAACCTATTTTTCAAAGAACTCTTCATGAGCCAAAGAATAAAGTATAATGGGGAATTAGAATATATTTAGAACTGAGTGACAGTAAAACCCGTACATTTTGAAACTTGTAAAAAGTGCCTGAAACAGTGTCAAGAGGAACATTACTCATTTTAAATGCATTTGTGGCAGAAAATAGATTGAGGTTAAGTTGGCAAGAATCTCCTTCTAAAAATTAAAAATATAATAATAGTTTGAATTTAAGGAAACATTTTAATTGTATCTACTCCTGACTATATAATGAAGTTAACTTGAACAAATCTACTGTTTCAATTAAAATACTGAATAAAATATTATTTTTAAAAGCTTTTAAGTGTGTTGCTGGCCCATCCTAAAAGAAATCTCTAAATTCCTACTTTGAATTGCAAGCGGAATTCTGGAAGTCCAATGCTCCAGCATTCACTTTGAGGTGTTCTGACCGACCCTGAGGCCTTGGGCATTTTGATTGCTACATGGATCATAGGTCCTTCTAAGCAGAGAACGTAATGGGAGATGGCTACTGATAGAACCCTAAGGACGGAACCCCAGTGTAAAAAGACACATAAATCCTGTTGTAAAAGACAACCAGGCGACAAGGAAACATACCTGGCTTGACCTTGGTGTTGGAGAAAATGAGGAGGAAGGTCTCCCTGGATAATTTACAACAATAAGCCATGTGTGATAGCCAGTGCCTACCTTGGTTCCAGTGATCTCTGCCTTCTGGCAGTCACATTCTTGTATATAGTCACCACCTATATTGAATAGGGCTTACTTACATAGCTAAAAGGGTATTGTAGGAGTGACTATGTGTGAGTTCTGAGGTTAGGTCACATGAGAGATTGAGGTTTCTGAGTTTCTCTCTCTTGGAACACTTATGCCAGGAGAAATTAGCTGCCATGTCATGAAGCTGATTGTCATCAAGCAAACTGTAAAATGGAGAAGCAAGGCACTAAGGCCATTTCCTAGCAACCAGACTGGCTTGTGACACCTGTGAGTGAGCCACCTGGAAAGTGTGTCCTTCAGTCCCAGTGAAGTCGAGCCTTTAGGTAACTGCTATTCCTGAAGGCTGAAAGGTTTAAGTATAACCTCAGATGAGACCCTGGGCTACAACCACCCAGCTAAGCTACTCCCAGATTATAAAGACCAGGTAAAGATAATAAGTGGTTATTGTTTTAAGCAGCTAAAGTATGTAATTTGTTATCCAGTAGATAACTAATATACCAGTCCTCAAAAAGGTTTGGTCTGAATTTCTGTTGCCTGCATGGTCTGAAATATTCAAGTAAAAATTTGACAAGAGGAAGAAATAAATACATATTTTCTTAGGAAGTGTTCATTTTCAACCCAGGCTTCAAAGAGTTACTGAACATAAATTTTAAAAAATATAATAGTTCACATTAAAAATCACAAAACATGTACATGCACAAAACATCATGAGTGAGAGCCAGAGAAAAAATAGACAGCAGAAGCAGAAATGCAAAGACTCCATATATTGAATTTTTATCAGTCATAAAATCTAAAATGATTATGTTTCGTATGCTTCCAGAAATAAAAGCAGGAAAAGAAAGTATGAGTAGGAAATAAGAAACTATATTGAACAACCAAGCATATTTTTTAAAAGTAGACCTATAAATAAAAAAATAGGATAAATAGTCAAGGGACTGATTAAATAGAAGGTTAGACAACTGAAAAGAGAACCGATGTACTGAAAAAAGACGAAAAGCATTCATCTTTTCTGGAACGCTGTCCATGGATTCAAAGATGGAAAAATATGAAAGGTTAAGAGACATGGAGGACTGACAGAAAAACTGGAACACGTATCTCAGTGGAGTTCCAGAAGAAGAAAATGGAGCGATGGCATGGAGAAATATTTAAAGATTAAAAATGACTGGAATTCTCCAGGGTTGCTGAGAGATATTAATCCTCAGTTCTAGAAATCCCAACAAAATTCTGGAAGAATAAACAAAAAGAAATTCAACAGAAAAATATCAAAACTTAATTGCAAATTAGAAAAGAATTACAATCTTAAAAAGCAGAGAATTTCAAAGAAAGTATAATAAAGATAATAGTAAAAGTAAAAACAGAAATTAATAAAAAAAGAAAAGAAATGACTCCCTAGAGCAATCCATAAAAACAAAGCAGATGGCTCTGGCTGGCGTAGCTCAGAGGACTGAGCACAAGCCTGCAAACCAAAGGGCTGGGTCACTGGTTCGATTCCTAGTGAGGGCACATGCCTGGGTTATGGGCCAGGTCCCCAGTAGGGGGCGTGCCAGAGGCAACCACACATTGATTTTTCTCTCCCTCTCTTTAACCTTCTCTCTTCCACTGTCTACATAGATAAATAAAATCTTTTAAAAATTTTTAAAAAACCAAAGTAGGTGATTAAATAGACAAACATCACAAAATCAGTAATATATAAATATTTAATAAATATTAAACTTACACATGAATAATATCAAGAATGAAAAGGGGACATAATTTATTTTACTAGGAGCCCTTAGGATATATTTGGCTTCATGTGACAGAAGACTTGATTAACAGTTGTTTCAGCAATAAGACATTTAATTAAAACATAGAATGGACTTTGGGAAAACAAAAATGCTTTCTCCATAAGCTTGTCACTAATCACTTTTTAGAAAAACTTTTTTTGAAGTAAAACATTCACACACAAAAGTACATAAATCGAGTTCATGCTCAATGTGCGTCCACAAAGTGAACACATCCAAGTTGAGCAGCACCCAGATGGAGATACAGAACATTTCCATAAAACAGAACTTGTGGCAGTAATAATTTAAAGCTTAATCCTCACTAATGCTTGTAGCTCTAGTGGGCTGACTCGTATTTTATCAGCACAAACATTTTCTGCCCACCAGTTCCTTAAGGAACTACATACCGAAATGTTTCCTCCTAGAGTTTAAATTCTTACCTCACCCAAACCTGCCCAGTAAATCCACTAGCTCTACCAGTTCTGCCAAGATTTTCAAGAGGTCGACACCTGCGGTCTGAGACCAGTGCCAGTGTTAAAGGCCTAGGCTGCAGCAGCGGTGTACACCCTGAGGACGCCTGAGGCCTCCGCGGTGACTCAGTTGAAGGGTGTATTGTACTGCTAAAGACCACATCTTTGCTTAGGGCCCAATGCGTGCAGCTTTGCTTTGTAGTAGTGCAAATATCCTAACATAAACTGTAGTCATCTGCTAAGGTCAAAATACAAAGTGACTTAAGACCTAAAGCCTCTTACAGAAGTTAGAAGCTGATGACACAACTGCAAAACCCCACCTGGCTTGATGCAGCCTCTTAAATTGCTGAAATCAACACATGCTAAATATACACCAAAGTGTATATTTATCAAAGCTACATACCCTACATCACCAAAAGCCTCTTTGTGCATGTATTTTGTCTTCCAGAATTTAACTCCTTATTTATTTACCAGTATTCAGAATGCAATGTTGGGGTCTTTCAGGTTTATACCTATAAATTGTAGGCCTCTTTTTTTTTTTAAATTTTATTTATTTATTTTTAGAGAGGGAAGGGAGGGAGAAAGAGAGAGAGAAACATCAATGTGCGGTTGCTGGGGGGCCGTGGCCTGCAACTCAGGCATGTGCCCTGACTGGGAATCGAACCTGTGATGCTTTGGTTTGCAGTCCGTGCTCAATCCACTGAGCTATGCCAGCTAGGGCTGTAGGCCTCTTTTTAAAAACTGAATGTATTGGGGTGACATTGTTTAACAAAATTATATAGGTTTCAGGAATACAATTCTATAACACATCATATCTGTATTGCATTGTGTATTCATAACCCCAAGTCAAGTCTCTTTCCATCATCATTTATTCCCCCTTCACTTTCTACCGCCCTCCACCACCTCTTTCCCTCTGGTAATCACCACACTGTTGTCTGTTTCTAAGACATTTTTTTTTTGCTTAATCCTTTTCTTACAGAACAGGCCCAAGGTGGATGTATGATATACTATTACCAAAAGGACCTCTCACTAGGTTTGTTATGCCTGCTGCCAGAGGAAAGACGTCTCTTAATGCCAGAGATTTGTGAAAAGGAAAGGAAATATTTATTTAAACCTATACAGACTTAGAGTAGTGACCTAATGTCCTCATTAAAATATTAAAGTCCTCTAGGATACCCACAGATGCACACAGTCCTTCCTTCTCCCTCTGCCCTAATCTGGGGTACCGTGTCTCAGGAAAAGAAGTAGAAGTCTGTGATCCAGACTCCCGGCACCATCAGCTGGGTCGCCGCCAGGATCTCCAGTTAATCCAAAGCCATGTGGCACCTTCTTATGGTCCACCAGCAAGAGTCCTTTCACCCCTTTTCTTCCAGGCAAAGTCTCTCCTGCTTCCTAAACCACGTAGCAAAAGGGAGCCTCAATTATTAACTCAATAATTACTGCTGTTCCTAAGGGAGGAAAAATGAAAACAAAATTTAAAGTTTTTGGAGCTGGAAAAATAAAACAACCCTAAGGATGAAGACTAAAGGGAATCATCATGTTGAGTAAAAATTAGTGAACAGACCCATAAAGACATAACCTGGCCACTTTAGTTAATTACAAAAATGTGGAGAAATATTATAAACTAAATAAAATAAAGAGGTCTAAAGGAAAAAAATTATGTTTGATTTTAACCTTTTCTGGAATACTACATATAAGTATACAACATTTTTAAGGAAAAATTATGTGACATAGCCATAAGTTGGCAAAAGACAGGTACTAAAATAAACATTTTCAAAGTGCAGTCAGTCCATTGACCTCATGAGGTCTCTGAAATCTTTTTTCAGGTGGTTTACTAGGTCGAAGCTGTTTTTATAACAATACTAAGATATCATTGGCCTTTTCACTCTGTTGATATTTGCATTGCTGATAAAAGAGCAATAGTGGGTAAGCCCCAACCAGTGTGGCCTGGTTGGCTGGGCGTCGTCCCACAGAGCCAAAGGTCGCCAGTTCGATTCCCTGTAAGGGCGAATGCCTGGGTTGCAGGTTCAGTCCCCAGTCAGGGTAGGTAAAGGAGGCAACCAGTCAATGTTTCTCTGTCACATTAATGTCTCTCCATTCTCTTTCTCTCTCCCTTCCCTTCTCTCTGAAAATAAGTAAAATGTAAAAAAACAAACAAACAGTGGGTAAAACTGACAGCTTAGCACAAATTAGTGCCAAGGTACCAGCTGTACTAGGAGTTATATTCCTCATCATGACACACATGCAGGGGGATAAAAAACTAGTGCCCTTGAGGAAAAACATGTATATATACATTTTACTAAATCCAAAGTGCACATTTAAAAATATTGTATGTGGCAAATAAGTTACCTTACAAAGGGTAACAAGAAGGGAGCCAAGAAAAAAAGTGTTTGATCCATTTTCTAAGAAAGATTGGTATGATGTGAAAGCACCAGTTATTTTCAATATAAGAAATACTGAAGACACTCTGGTCATGAGAACTCAGGGAACCAACATCACATCTGATGGTCTCAGGCGTCATGTTTTTGAAGTGAACCCAGCTGATCTGCAGAGTGACGAAGTTGCATTTAGAAAATTCAAGCTGATTATTGAGGATGTTCAGGGCAATAACTAATTTCCGTGGCATGGATCTTACCTGTGACAAACTGTGCTCCACAGTACAAAAAGGTGGACCGTCACTGACTGACGCTCCTGTTGACCTCGAGACTACTGACAGTTATTTGCTTCATCCATTCTGTGTTAGTTTTTACTAAAATCTGCAACAATCAGATTTGGAAAACCTCTTGTGCTCAGCATCAACACTTCTGCCAAATCCAGAAGATGATGATATAAAAATCATGTCTTGAAAGAAGTGGTCAATAAATTAACTCCAGACAGCATTGGAAAATACATAGAGAAGGCTTGCCAATCTATTTGCTCAATGATGTCTTTGTTAGAAAAGACAGATGCTTAAAAAACCCATATTAAATTGAGAAAACTCATGGGGCTTCATGATAAAGGTAGCAGTTCTGGAAAAGCTACTGGGAGTGAGACAAGTGTTAAAGTTTAATGACCTGATGGATATGAATCCCCAGTCCAAGAACCATTGTTTAAAAGTCAGACTTTTAACGGTGACAGATTTTTAAAACATCCTATTTGTGATTAAAAAAGTAACAACAACAAGAGCAAAACCAAAATGTATCTCTGCTGTATATCCTGGTTGTCTCACGGAAAAACATTTGTGTGGCTGAGTCACAAGACGAACTAGTTTCTTTTTTCATGAAATTAGGTTTACTTGAAAGAACTACTGACAGACAAAGCATTGTTGTTGAGACTTGGACACTGGAAAAATTTTTCTTCAAAATGAAAAAAGTGAGACTATCACTTCAAAGAAAAGAACTGATAGTATTTCTTCTCGATTAAAAAAACTTGAGATTTCAAGTGAAAATTAAAATATTAGATAAACTGCATCTGCTACCCTGAGCTCAGATCCCTATACTTAAAGTTTCCTGATGAGAACAGCAGTAGAGCAAGAGAAAGTACTTTTATATACTGTTTAATGGAATATATTCATATTTGGAAGGTATGTATGTCTCAGTGAACCAATAATTTCAAGTGACCAAATGTATGTTAATGCAAAATTATGCGCAGATAAAAATTTCAATCAAAGCGGCAGATAAATCAATGACATCTAATTGAACAGAGTTAAGAACAGTTTGTTGATATGGTTTTAGACTCCACATTGCAACTAACCTTTAGGAAACTCCTATTTGTTGAATTTTGGTATAGTGACAAAAAAGAACATACAGAATCATCTGAAAAGATTATTATAAAATACTTCTCTCTTTTCCAATCTGAGAAGCCAGATTTTCTTAACATGTTTCAACTGAGATGATATATTATAATAGATTGTTTCAGGAGGCTCTCTGCCTCTCACGTGCTGCATCTTCCAGTGCAGTGCCAGCCTCAGCCCTGAGACACAGCGGTGAAGGTCAGAGGGAACGGCCTTGGCTGCATTGGGTGCCTGGTCACCGGGGTTGTTTGTAACTCTGGCCAAATGTTATTGTTGCCTTCAGTGATCCCTTCATTGACCTCAATTACATGGTCTACGTGTTCCAGTATGATTCTACCGTGGCAAGTTCAAAGGCACTGCACAATCAAGGATGAGAATGAGAAGCTTGTCATCAGTGGAAAGTCCATCTCCATCTTCCAGGAGCAAGATCTTGCCAACATCAAATTGGGTAATACTGGTTCTGAATATGTTTTGGAGTCCACTGTTGTCTTAACTACCTTGGAGAATACTGAGGCTCACTTGAAAGGTGAAGCCAAGAGGGTCATCATTTCTGCCCTTGTGTTTGTGATGAGTGTCAATCATGAGAAGTACGACAACTTTCTCAAGATTGTCAGCAATGTCTCCTGTACCACCAACTGCTTGGCCCCCTGACCACGGTCATCCATGACAAATTTAGCATCATGGAGGGACTCATGACCACTGTTCATGGCATCACTTACATCCAAAAAACCATGGATGGCCCCTCTGGGAAGCTCTGGCATGATGGCCAAGGGGCTGCCCAGAACACCATCCCTGCTTCTACTGGTGCTGCCAAGGCTGTGGGCAAAGTCACCCCTGAACTGAATGGGAAGCTAACTGTCACGGCCTTCAGTGTCCCCAACCGCAATGTGTTAGTTACAGGTCTGGCCTGCTGCCTTGTACTTGATGCCAAATACAATGACATCAAGGTCATGCCCTGGAAGTTTGCTCAGTTGACTGGAACATTGCCTCATGCATCAAAAGGTTGTGGGTATGATCCCTAGTCAGGGAGTATACAGAAGGCAACCAAATCAATGTTTCTGTCTCACATTGATGTTTCTGTCTCTCCCCCTCTTTCTGAAATCAATATAATATACCCTTGGGTGAGGATTAAAAAAAAAAGAAAGTGGTGAAGCAGCATTGGAGGGCCCCTCATGGGCACCCTGGGCTGTACTGAGGACCGGGTTGTCTCCTGTTACTTTAACAGTGACACCCACTCCTCTACTTTCGATGTTGAGGCTGGCACCACCTCAACAACCACTCTGTCAAGCTCATTTTCTGGTGTGACTATAAATTTGGTTACAGCAAGGGTGATGGGTGGTAAAACTCATGGTCCACTTGGTCACCAAGGAGTAAAAATTCCCTTGACCACCAGTTCCAGCGAGAGGAAGAGAGGCCCTCAGTTGCTAGAGAGTCCTTGCCCCAAATTGATCCCCCAACACACTGAGAATCTCTTGAGCTCCACAGGTTTCACAGCAGACCCTTTGAAGAAAGGGATGGGCTTAGGGAGCCCTGCCTTGTCATGCACCATCAATAAAGTTCACTGTACCCAGCCAAAAAAAAAAATGCATAGGCTATTGTCTATTAATACAGACATTAAACAGAGAAGCAAAACAGTGTTTTATGTACAACCAAAAGAATGTTCCTGGATGAAGAAAACAGGGAAGAATTCTCAGATTTGTAAGGACTCCATCAGTCAAAAACCTACTTGCCCTTTTTAAGAGAAATTATTTGAAGATTTACTGCTGCCATTCAAGATATGAATTATGTAAAAAATAATATAAGCGGAGCAATTTCAAAATGGAGTCAGAGCTGCCATCCAGAGGAACTGCCTTGATCACCTAACTCTTCAAACCTTTGGAGTGTTAATATTGGGAAAGAAAACCTTCGGACTGGGTCTAAAGTAGCATTGTATTCAAAACAACTGTTTGAAAAGTTAGCAAGAAAGCAGATGACTATTGAACTGAAAATTGAAGACATTCTTTAAAATTAGCATCACTATGTTAGATGCGCAGCACCTACAGAAATGTCTGCCTTCTATTCATGTGATCGTTCCCCTTCGCATTCTCATGAATACTCCTTGACTTCACCTCCTAATCAGAATGCTATTTGGATTTCTGCCTAAATAGCTATGCTTTTAGATATCAAATAAATGCTTGTTGCCTCTCAATTTGGCTTTTTATTTACTGGTATCAGAAGTGGGATCTAAAGTGACCTTATCTTTGCGTACCGGTGTTCAGTGAAACTGGTATGGTACCTGCAGAGATTCTTCTGTGCTTCCCATTTCCATGGACCACCACCTCCCTGACCTGAAGTCTGCTTGGGTTTAGACCACACTCCTTTTGAAATTGGTGCCTTTATTTGAGATCAGTAGGCATTTTCCCTGGGAGCGGGGTAGGAAGGCAATTGCTGTGGAGACGATTGTCCCAGTTCCAGCATGTGGCTTCCGCCACAGGAGTTGCTACAGCACGGGAAATTTTTCCCTCAGGAGTCAATCTCCTTCATTTGTGGAAGATTTCCTGGAAGCTAAGCAAGAAGGAGAAACTTTTTCTCTCAGAAAGAGATGTTCTTTACTTATGAAGGTTTCCTGGGAGGTGAGCAACTCAGAGCTTGCTACTGCATGAGAAAGAATTTATTTTTTCTTCCTCAGGAGGGGTTTTTTGGACTCATTAGAAATGTCCTGGGGGTTGAGCAGCTCTCAATGACTTTTCCCTGGTGGGTGAGGACTCATTTTGTTCGTTTTCTTTTTCCTCTTTCCTTCTCTCCTTCTGTGTACTGTTATCATCAGATACAGATTTCGTAGGGGAAGACACAAGCATAAAACTATAAACCTGTTGTCCATGCTAGCCCCCTTAAACAGACAAGCTTGAGGATCTCTTAATACCAGCTTCTGTTTAGACAAACTTTGCTGTGTTTCCTTATATAAAAACCAGGTGAGGTTTTCCTTCTGTCTTGTTCTATGTCCTGAAAACTTGACTTGGTGACCAACAAAATATTGTTCTCTGGTCTCCATCATCACTAGGGTGTATCTGGTGGGCAGTCAAATAGACTGGAATTTTGGCAGCTGGATCCAGTAGGACAGAAGCACAGGAATTGATGGCTACTTAGCTATAGCTGGTCAACTGGCATCTTTTGACCTTTCTATCTGACTGTGCCACTTCTCGGCTGAATCTGTCATGAGGGGTCCCAGTCCATAAGAGCCTTTGTTGTCTCAACCATCATTGTTTTACTGTAGCAAGGAAGAGTTTTACTGTCTTAGACTATTTCAGCAATGAGTTTTCTGGATTTTGTTCTTAGTCTTTGGTTAAGCCATAAGAGACTTACTGGTTTTAGCTGCTATGAGATTAATAGATTCTGCTGTCGATGGCCATACAACATATCCTTTGAATTGGAAAAACTTCTAGATTGGATTGGGCTTTTTGTTTGTTTGTTTGTTTTAGGGAGCTCTTATCACAATGCTAATACAGGCGGCTAGGAGTTAACAAAAGAGAACAAAGCGAGACTGGCTGGGCCTGGTGGAGTCTGGAAGTTATAATTATTCAGACTTAGGTCTTCAAGTTGCATCTTCAGACACCCCAGGGAATAGCTGCATCCCCACCAAGAAGATTAACATCCCTCTACCCCCACTCCGTGTAGGGAGAAAGAACTGGCTTTCCAATCTCCCCAGGACCACTGGTTCATTCCCCACAGATTACTGGTGAGGAGGAAGAACCAGTAAGGGGGAAATTCCTCTGCTGGGCACATGCACAGTAAGAGCCAAAATGGCACAGGGAAAGGTCCTTCTACTTAGAGGCATGTGTAGTAGGAGCCAAGATGGTAACCAAAAAGGGGAGGTGTCTAATCTGGGAAAAGAATAAGGTTAGATAAGAGACATGAAAACCTCAAAGGTCTAGGAAAGGGATTGGATGGGGGAGGACCCAAAACAAGCCCACAAAGGGTTAGAAAAGAGATAGGTTTAGAAAGATAGCCTCTCTCTCCTAAACCTGAGGTAATGTAATCAAAGTTTAACAAAGTCCATCTCAGTAGCATGTGTTCATTTGTTCACTCGCCTATTCACTGATGTGTTCTCTCACTCCATCCTCTCTGTAAGTTGATTTTAGTTGGGAAAAGCCAGAAGTTGCAGGGTGCCAAATCTGGGCTGTAGGGGGTCTGAGTCACCTGAGTGATTTAATGTTTTGCCAAAAAAAACTCTACATGAGACGTGATACATGAGCAGGTGCATTGTCCTGATGAAGCTGCCAATCACCAGTTGCCCATAGCTGTGGCCTTCTGAATCA
>PVIA01011735.1:0-42318 GCA_004024845.1 Tonatia bakeri
CAGGCACAATCAAGTGGAGGTCCCAGGGAAGAACTTGGGGGGCTATGGAGAAAGGCAGTGATGGACCCTCGCCCCTTGGCTTTGACAAAGCCTGAGTCCTCATTCTGTCTGCGAGAAGTCTCCTAATCTCTTGGCTGCCTTACTTCCCATGCCTGATTTAAGCCTGAGACAATGCTGGTGGTGGGTGCAGCCCTGTGCTAGAAAGGGTGGGTTCTCCGGGTGATCAGGCCTAAGAAAGAATATGTAAAATCCTGTGACACTTGTTTTGTTTAGAATCCTCTCAATTAAATGATAAGGGTCCAAGCAAGAAGTGTTTGTTCCTCAAAGTTTTATGGCTCTTTAGCTATCTGACCCTGATTCAAAATAGGCCTTCAGAGTTCATTGTATGTTATCTATTGTTTGATCCTTACTGCCTGACAATGATTAATGAGCTTTACCTGTATTTCTGTGCAAACGAACCCGATAAAAGCCCATTGAAGAAAAGGCTCTTGGCCCTTCTCCTTTGAGAGATCGGCCACCTTTCCTTCCCAAGCAGATCATGTCTTGGTAGACTTATTCTCATCCATGGTGCCTGGGGGGGCCTGTGGGCAGAGCCCCCCCATATCAATATTTCACATTTAGGTAAGGTAATGCTCATGTTCCAGGACCAAAGCATCAAAGGTTGTCCAGTCAGAAAAGGGTAGAGGTGATAACTCATATTTGAGGAGGTCAAGATAGAATTTGCATCTGATAATTCTCAAGACAAGGTTTTACTACCTTTGGGGAGTTTTGAGAGTTTGCCATTTATTTCACACTTTTTTGAATCTTGACCCCAACAATTTAACTCCCCATCCTTGGTACCTTTCATCCATCAACTACCCACACCAACATGAACATGTGTTTATAAATGACATATAAATTCGAAGAATTTGGAGCTGGAAAGGATTTTAGGGACAGTTATTAACTAATCAAAGCCACTTGTATTTAGCCAGCTCAGGCTGCTGTCACAAAACACCATAGCCTGGGGGGATTAAACAACCGGAGTTTACTTTCTCACAGTTCTGGGGGCTGGAAGTCTGAGGTCAGGTAGCCAGCATGGCTGAGTTTTGGGGAGAGCTCTCTTCCCAGTTTACAGATATCACCTTCTCGCTGCATCTTCCTGTGGTGGTAGGGGGGGTGGGAGGAGGAAGAAGAGAAGGAAGAGAGAGAGATCTCTGGTATCTCTTCCGATAAAGGCACTCACCCCATCCTGAGGTCCCATCCTCAAGACCTCATCTAAACCTGATTATGTCCGGAAGGCCCCATCTCCAAATCCCATTGCGTTGGGTGTTAGTGTTTGCACACATGAATTGGGGGGGATTCAGTTCAGTCCACAGCACCATTCATTAAATTTTCCTTTATGTTAACATGAAAGAAAAGTTATCTGCTTTAGAGAATTCCATTACACTTCTGGAGCTGGTTGTAGATCTAATGGATATCAGAAATATGTTTGCAGATCCCTGCTTTGGGGCATTGCCAGTTCTTGAAAGTTCCTGATTGCTTAGAACTGTGGATCAGAGGGAAGATTCTTAGAAATTATGCCAGAGCAGAAGGAGAAAATCAAGATACAGTAAAAGTCTTGGAGGTGGAAGTGGGGGATCTTAAAGCTATGGCACAGAGGGAATGGAGGAGATGGGTACTCTGAAGGGATTATTACCTTCTTGGGGCGCTGGGTGAAATAATAAAGTAAGATTTCAGGTGGGAATAACCTGAGAGTGGCTGAGGAGGGAGAACCTTTAGGTGAAATGTAAGGAAGTGACTCCCTTGAGAAGGCCCATCTTGCAGTGAGACAGTGAACACCTGGAGTGCCTCCTCGCTGCCTCTCAGCTGGGTTCCACTGCCCTGCAGGTGACAGGTGGTGGCTCCCAGTGCGGGCGTTTTCTGCCAACTGAGCAGCAAGTCAGTCCTGACTGTGGTGGTAGTCCTCCCCTTATCTGTGGTTTTGCTTTCCATGGCTTCAGTTACCTGGGTCAACCACCATCTAAAAATATAAAATGGAAAATTTCAGAAAGAACTCATAAGTTCCAAATTTTGTGCTGTTCTGCATAGCACGATGAAATCTCGCGAGATCTGCCCCCTCTGCCTGAGATATGAACCAGCTGCTGGCCGCGCGCACTCCCCGAGCTGCCTCCCTGAGCTCCGCTCCCATCGGTAGTGGTCTAGGTTACTGTTGTAGTTACTAGGTTACTATTATAGTGCTTGTGTTCAAGTAACCCTTATTTTACTTAATAATGTCTCATTCACCTTGCTTCATCTCATCAAGCAGGCGTTTTATCATCTAATGTCATCCCAAGAAGAAGTAAGGTAAGTATAAAATGTTGTGAGAGAGAGACCACTTTCACATCACAATATGTTGTTATAACTGTTCTATTTTATTATTAGTTATTGTTGTTAATCTCTTACTGTGCCTAATTTATAAATTAACCTTGATCATAGGTATAGATGTATAGGAAATAACAGTATTTTTGGGTTCTGTACTACCTGCAGTTTGGGACATCCATGGGAACACACTCCCTGAGGACAAAAGGGGAATGCTACATTTGGAAATTGTTACTACGTTAGAGTGACACCTCAATGGCTTTGTCTCAATGCCTGTTGTCTATGAGGAGACTCTACTAACAAAGGAATGACACCAATGAAGGTTAGACAGAAGCCTGATCTTAATGATTATGAGTTAGCAAACTGGGACATTTGACCCACAGTTTACCCTTTCATCTGCAAATTAGCTGCAGCCAGGATTTACAGTGAGACAGTTCTCAGATGATATGCTTTTGCAGTCAAATTTAATTTTTTTTTGTTTTAGGATAATTTGATACCTCAATTCTCTATTTATATAAAAATATAGTGAGCGAGCAATGATTATTCAGCAGAGAATATGTTTAAATACAGTATCGGGTTCTCTTGATGTGCTTAAATATGGTTTACTCAGCCAGGATTAAGTTAGCACGTAGGCTTTTAGGTCCCATCTGTGAACAGCAGGGTGTGGACACCAGGCAACGGCAACCAGTCAGTCCATGCGCTGGTGTGGACAGGAGGACCTCCTCAGTCCTTGTTCAGCTAAACTGTGAAACCAACACTGCAGAAAACCCTGAGAGATGGTGTCAACTTTTCGTACGATGCATTTCAGTTTCTTGGAATTTTTGATTTGTTACCAGCATGTGTAATATATTTTTAAAAATAGATCATTAACATTTGGTTTTGAAAGCATCTACTTCAATGCTGTCATGGAACTGTCAAGAAAGGCAGAGTTCATTTACTTGGTGGAGTCCATGTAGTTGTTGATTGATAATATTTTATAATCATTGACAGTTAACACATGAGAGATACAACATTAGCTAGAGAGTCTTAACAGATATTTGCATAGATGGCAAATATGCACACACAGCATTTAAATATTGGTTTTTGTATTGAATATGAAAATTACTCACTTATTAAGTGTATGACTGAAATACACAGTTAACTGAACCAGGAATTCAGATTTCTGCTTGGCTCAGGAAATGGCTCCTGCCTCTCACAGTCTCGTGGACCTGTTTTGGAAGTGGCTATTTTCACTGAGCTCACACTGACCTAAATCATGTTCTCCATACTGACTTCTTGTTTCCTGTCAGGTGGAAGCGGGGTGTGGGTGGGTGTGCACCCACTTGCAGGCATGTGTGCACATGTATGCTCGTGTGTGAGTGTATGTGAGAGAAGCAAAGACAGAGACAAAGAAGAGACCGAGGGAGAGTCTTTCCCCGAGTGAAGGAGTTTTTGAATCATTTTCAGGGGATTTGTGTCATTGTCCCATTGTTTTTTTTTAATCATTTTTACTGCTATGGATGGCTGTGTCATTTTTGTTGTTGTTATTGAGCCACAAGAAAAACATTGGCAGTTCTGACAAGGTTATGAAGCCAGAAGAATTTCTTGAGGAAAATATCCTCATGTGTTCTATAGAGCTTTCTGATTTTGTTTTCTTCATAAAAGGTCTCAACTCAACCAGTTATGAAGCTCCTACAAACACTGTTTTTTTGAAGAAAAGTACATAATGAAGACTTTCTACTGAAAAATGATGCTCAGCCAATATTTGTTGAGTGCCCACTATGGGCGTTGTATTGAGTTAAGTGTTCTGAGGCACAAAGATGAGTAACATAAATAAGGCATAGAAACATACACATGGTGTTGCCTTTGCATTGTTTCCAAAAAGCTTTACTGTAAATATTTCATAGAACAATTTGACTGTCTTTATTATTTTTTAATTTGTTTTTTAGAGAGAGAAGGGAGGGAGAAAGAGAGGAAGAGAAACATCAATGTGCAAGAGAAACATCAATTGGTTATTTCTCGCATACCCACAACTGGGGGCCTGGCCCACAACCCAGGCATGTGCTCTGACTGGGAATCGATCCACCAACCCTTCGGATTGCAGGCTGGCACTCAATCCATTGAGCTACACCAGCCAGGGCAACAATTGACCCTCTTTATAAGTGAGTTCTATAGTATATAGAGAGAGCAATATAGATAGTCTTGAATTTAGGATTGGATCCCAAAAATCCATTTGAAAATTATTATAGTTGTCTGGTAATCGGAAAGCATTTCCCTGCTCTGGCTAGTGTGGCTCAGTGGATTGAGTGCTGGTCTATGAACCAGAGGGTCACTAGTTCAATTTCCAGTCTAGGACACATGCCTGGGTTGCAGGCCAGGTCCCTAGTAGGGGGTGTCTGAGAGGTAACCATGCATTGATGTTTCTCTCCCTCTCTTTCTCCCGCCTTTCCCCTCTCTCGAAAAATAAATAAATAATATATTTAAAAAAAGAAAGCATTTCCCTGTCCTAAAAATTGTAAATAAAGTAGGTTCCTAGGCTTGTCAATAAGGAGTATCCTTAGCTTATAAATTTAACCCTCAACTAAGATGTAAATTAATATTACAACTCATTTTTAAGGGCACCTAACCTATTATTATAACAACTAGGTGATTCAATGTGTAGACCTATGGTGTCACAGAGTCCCAGGTTAATTTTTTTTGTGGGGCACCTGTCTATATAAGCGGTGTGAGTTACACAAACCAGAGTGTCAGCAACATTCTAATGTCCAGTCTCATTTGGTCACAGTAGAACAAAAACGCCACACTGGCCAGAAGATACTGTGCATTTGCCATTCCACCCTCTAAGAACCAGAGCCCAGCTGCGACACTCTGGGACGACCCCAGAGGTGTGAGCCCTGGAGTCACTGGCGCCTCTGGTCAACACCATAATGTGGAAGCAGTAGAAGTGTGGAAGGCCCCAGGAAGGTGAGAAATGGGGACTTGGGCTCATATAGCAGCAGGTCCGGGATCCGGGTGCCTGCCCAGTTGGTGCTGCCAGCTTTGGCCAGTCACAGGCACCAGAAGGGACTCTAATGCCCAGGAACCTCGGAGTCCTGAATTTTTGGCAGAGCCCCCTACCTGCGTGTGTCTGAGAGTAATAATGTCAGTGACAATATTTGTATGGGAAAGTGCATGATCTGTTTCAATTCAGAGCACAAATAACATATTTCTGATATGCCTGGCACATGGTAGGTACTCGTTATATTTACTGAATAAATAAATAGATGGTTTGAAGATGGGTGCTTCTTTTTAAAAGGATAGATTAAGCACTAATTGTTGCTCAAGTTTGCCTACAAAAAGGCACCTGCGTGGGTGGGTCTTGGCTCTGTTGTCCTGCTGTAGGAAGTCAAGGTTAATTATAATAAATGGGATAGGACTGGGGGTATCAGAATTGGATGGCATCTTTCAGTTCTTTGGTAGACCTGAATGAAAGGCTGACAAATCATGAGCTGCCTTTACTGTTGTTACACTTCTGAGGAGATGGAAAATATTGCAGTTTTTGGAGAAGAGGGAAACCACTTATATGAATTCATTCAATGTAGTTGCAATCGAGATGAGACTTAGAATTTCTGATACTAGTTGGACACCAAAGTGAAAATGTGGACAACAAGTAACTTTTTTTGAACAATAATTTATAAAATGATAATTCAAACACTCTTTACTGACCTGCAGAGAAAGTCCTGGCATTGCTGAATAATTCCGAGATCAATTAGGAGTCAATGAACAGTTGCCTCTCAAAGACTTTTCTTCATGGAGTAGCAAGTACTTAAATTCTGCACATGCTAACTTTAATGACACCCCCCTGGGTGCTCGAGATGCTGTACTGTAGCTGTGGCATTCACTGCATTCTTCCCCAAGGGTCACCTGTGCCATCTGCATCATGGGAAGAAAGTTTAGCATATTCATTACGCCTCTGTTGCTTCTGCTGAGACAGCCACCTGTATGTCTAGTTTGTCAAATGGGCGTGGGGTAGACGGCAACTTTATGTGACAGAAAGGTTTTTCCTTTGTTGCTTCCATGACATTCAATGGCAGAAATAACCACTCAATATAATTAGTCATTGTAAGGTACTTTATACAGTAAATGCTTTTCTGGAATAATAGCAAACAGTTTAAACACAATTCCACAAAAGAAATTCCGTGAGTAGATTTAGGATTAACGGGGGCTTATCCCAGGGTGGGGTCAGAAGACCTTTAGATCCTGCGCTCACATTTATGAAGGGTCTAGAAATGTACACTTAGATATTATCCTCAAATGAAGTTACACATAGGCAAAAGACTACATTGCCAAGACTAAACCTTTAAAATATGCTGTTATTTTTGTAACCCCGTTTTGGCCTTTGTTCATATTTTACTATATTGAGGGCCTCAAAAATGGAAGTGATCCAGGGGTCTTACACTCACTGAGGCTCTGATACACTTCCCCAGTCTTATGCATTCCACATGCATAACCTTCCACTTTGTCCTGGAGGAATGAGAGGAGCCAAAGGCTTTGTTTTTCTAATCAAGACACTTATGAAGTGGCAAAGCTAACATGGGGTAAGTGCAGGCGCCAAATACTGAGTTCCTTCCCTCCTTCACTCACTGAACTCACACTGATGGAGTGGTCAGACAGGCCTGAAAAGGAGTCCAGGCTCTGCCAGTCCAAGCTCAGCACACTGCTCTGTTGAGCTTCCATTTCAAATTTTGTTAAGCAGAATCAACAATAGTTTTTGCCTCCAAGGATACTGTGGGGACCCAATGACATCATGCAGTAAGGAGGCAGCACAGGCCTGACGTGAGCTAAGGGCTCAGCAGAAGTTAGGTGCAATTATAAGAAGCATTACTTTATACTATAGCATGTTAGGTGTTATGCTAGGAGCTGGGATCAAAAGGTGGATAAAACTTGACCCTGTCTTCTATAGGCTTTAAATCTAGGGAGACAGGGGTAATAATGCAATTTTAGCATGATAGGAGCTGTAACTGCATTTGCGTGAGGAGCAGGGACCACATAAAGAGGTGACCTTCAACTCCACCATGGACATAGAGACAAGTTCAGAGGGTTCAGGGAAAACCCAGTTTCTTGTCTCATCAAACCGCTAACTAGCTGGGCGACATCCGGCATATTGTCTGGCCACTCTGAGTCTCAGTCCCTTATCTACAAAAAGAAGGGGCGGACTAAACTCAAAAGTTTGCTGAACTGACCAGGTCGTGCGACTGAAGTGGGCTCAGGTTCTTTCCATGATGTAAGTCAAGATTCTGACTTTGTTGTTGATTCATCATTGTACCTAGGAAGAAAAGCTACCATGCTTGACTTCACTTTCTCAATTTGTCCTAGTTAGTTAATTTCCAATTTTAATGAACTTTGAAAGCAAAATGCCTTATGCCACACGAGAGGAAATTTGTCTTGCAGAGCCCCTTATCTACACACTAGGTCTTGCTCAGCGGCATTTTGGCCTTCAAGGAGGCAGATCAAGGCCTTCCATAGGGCTCTCATTCATAACTGCAGTTTCTCCTATGGGAAACTTCTCAGCCTCTTTTTTTTTTTCTTGAATCTAAAAATATCAGGCAGGATGATGAATTGAGTGTGTTTGTGTGTTTCTGTCATCCTTCAGAGCCAGGGAATGCTAATAACTGGATAAATGTCTATTCCCTCAGCCACATGCTAGGAAGGGTTTTGTTTTTAGCATGTTCCAGAAATCCCCTGGCAGATACTGAAACAAAAGTTGCAATAAAACAGAGTTACTAATCTGTTTTCCACGCCAAATGTCTGAAAACCCCCATGCCTACTGATTTATGTGTCCCTCGTGCAGGGCCTTCATCCAACCACAAGTAAGTGGTTTGCTCATGTGCATTCTGGGGCAGAGGGACTGGACACCAAGAACTTTGGGCTTCCTCTGATGAGTTATGTGTCCACCCCGAGATGTCAAGACCAAATATATACCAGAAATGGTTAAGTATTAGCTCTTCAAAAAGAATGAAAACTATAAAATGGTCCCTATAAAACTTTTGTATTGCTCTACAGAGAAAATTCCTTTTTCATAGCTTGATAAAACTATCTACTGGTAAAATAATGCAGTATTAAAAACTTATACAACACCCTTAGAAAATAATCTGGAAGACTATGCATAATAACAAACCAAAAAATTAAATCCATCTTGACTTAATTAAGCCAGAGAGTTGCACAAACACAACAGCTGTTGCCTTCTGCCCTGCCCTCTTCCCCGAGTGGGCTAGAACAGAGCTTTTGTGAGAAAGTGTGGAGATACATCTTTATGTGATGTGGGTTCCTGGAAGCAACATGGAGCTGAGCCTCTCTCACCCACAGAAAGTTCTAGGAAAGAAACATTCTAGCCAATGGTTCTCCTATTTTTAGAACATTATAATAATTATATAAAATTATTTTTAAGCACAGGTATGTAGGGTATCTGTGAAGATAACCTGCTACATTGTTGAAGGGACTGGCTTCCGTTATGGCCGCTTCCCCACTTTTTCTTTTCCTTTGTGTATGTAGGGAAACAACTTTTTCGATCAGAGTTGAGTAAGGAGTGCCATAAAATACATTTCAGAAATGTAGTAAGTGATCAGAAAAATCTTCTATTCAGGCTCATTTTTAGGGTGAGAGAAATGGATAGCTCCTGTAGCCACCTAATCACATACCTGTTATTTTAAGACTTAATAAAAAAATGCAGTTGTTCAATGCAAAGGTCTAAATTGTAAAGTAAATCTATCCTGAAATTTTTATTACATCTTTGTCAGAAAAATCCAGAATTTTACATAACCCATAAAATTGGCTAAATCACTTTTATTAAGCACAAAGCAAGCCCTCTGTAGTGAATATTCATTTTGAAGTTTTAGCATCTTGGATCATTAAAGCTAGAAATACTACTTAATTTGAGAACTCCTATGTTGAATACATATTTTCTAATACTTAAGCTTTCCAACTAATACTGAGGTACTTCTGGTAATTATACTTTGTTTTGGCTGGGCAGAATTTAACTGAATTGAGAAGAGGCTAAGTTTATTGGTTCCTTTTCTAATAGATTTTAAATAAAGCTGACTACAGTGACAAAAGCATAGCTTCTTGCTTCGCAAGTTGATTCTCTTTAAATTTGATTGTTCATTCATTCACTCATTGACTCTTGGAATGACCTTAAATCAAAACCAGAGCACATTATTTAGTTTTGTGGGGTGATTTTTCTCAGAGTTGTGTTCACAAGGTCCAAATAGTTATCCTGATGGCTGTGTAATCCCATCCAAGGTTCAAGTTTGAAGGTTCTTGATGAGTTGTAGATCGCATATTTTTATATGGTCTTTTCTAAATATCATTAGTAGCATCCAACCTTTGGTAGGCATTGGAGAAAAGAATAGACTGTCTCATGAAAACTTATAATACTGAAGCTCTACATTGCTGAATGAAGGCAGATCTTGAGATCTAGGCAATTAAGAGAACAGGTGGTGGCAGGTGAGGCTCAGTTAGCAGGCTGAGGAACACTGCAGGTTGTAGACAATGAACCTGTGCAAGGAAATGGGTCCCAGGGGTTCCTGCAGGCCCTGCCAGCAGTGTCTTTAGTAAGCAGTCTTGAATTTCTTCCAAATAGCCCTTTTTCTCCAGTGTTTCCTACTATAACACAATGATTTTCAAAACAAAACAAAATTTAACAGGGGAATTTACTTTCAAATGAAATGGATATAGAACCCTTGTGTATGACATAGGAAAAGCATCGCTGCTTTGGTTGAAAAAAGGTGACAGGCCCCGTGCAGAAGAGGCTTGAGACAGGAAAATTCTTGAAGCAGATCTGTCAGTCACTCAGCACAGTCAAGAAAACTTAGCAATATTCTCACGCTGTTTACAGACCAAATTAATTCAAAATGTAGATCCAGAAAACCGAACAGCACAAGCTACACAAATTTAAAGGCAATTGAGTAAGTTTTGGAAACTAGTAAAAATGATAATTTTATTGTATTGTGGTTGGGGTAGTAGTTAATTGGTAATGAGCAAAGTCATATCAGATGTAAACAGGTGCTCAGCCAAAAAGCAAAAACAGAAACAAAAATAAAAACTTAGAAGCCCAACTAGAACTATGTAAGATTTATATTAAGTAAGCTCTAAAACTACTAAATGACAGAAAGGAAACTCTAAATAAATCTTAATGGGGTTTTCTCAAGAAACTTTTCAAGTTGATTTTGAAAGTCATCTGGAAAAAAAATGCACAAAACGTCAATATTGCCCTATTAGACATTAAATGTAATATGAAGTTTTAGTAATTAAAATAATTCCTGTCATAGTAATAGATCAGTGGAAGCAAATAGGGAGTTCTGAAGTTGACCCATGATAAATGAAGATTCATATAGATTTTAGATGGCAGTTTAAGTCACTGTGGAAAAAAAGAAATCTTCAATAAGTGATGGGCAGATTATTGACTTCCTATTTGGAAAAAATAATTAGGGTTTTTCTTTATAACAAAATATGCAGTTAAAATAAACTCCAGATGGACCATGAACTTAATTGGGAAAATACAAAACCATTTAATAGAATAAAATATAGGAAAGAGAGACTTCCGGCCAAGATGGAGGCGTGGGTGGATACGCTTAGCCTCCTTGCACAACCAAAAGAAGGGCAACAAATTTAAAAACAAAAATAACCAGAAATGCCAGAAAGTCGAACTGTACAGAAGTCTGACAACCAAGAAGTTAAAGGAGAAACATTTATCCAGACTGGTAGGAGGGTCAGAGACTAGCAGCTGGGATGGAGAGGGTGAGAGTCAAGCAAGGAACATTGTTCCCTCTTGGATTCCTTCCCCACATACAGAGCCACAATGAAGTGATGAGGGTTGCCCCACTCTGGTTAATATCTAAGTCTGTGCCCCTTACTATGTAAAAGCCATGTGGAGCCATATATATATAATATATATTACATATATAAAATATATATAATATATATAAGCCATATATATAAAATCCCAAATGAAAGAACAGATCAAAGCTCTAAAAATATAACTAAATAATGAAGAGATAGCCAACTTATTAGATGCAGAGTTCAAAACACTGGTAATTAGGATGCTCACAGAAATGGTTGAGTTTGTCACAAAAATAGAGGAAGAAGTAAAGGCTATGCAAAGTGAAATAAAGGGAAATGTACAGGAAACCAACAATTATGGGAAAGAAACCAGGACTCAAATCAACAATTTGGACTAGAAGAAATAAACATTCAACCAGAACAGAATGAAGAAACAAGAATTAAAAAAAATAAGGAGAGGCTTAGGAACCTCCAGGACAACTTTAAATGTTCTAATATCTGAATCCTAGGGGTTCAGAAGGAGAAGAGGAAGAGCAAGAAATTGAAAACTTATTTGAAAACATAATGAATGAGAACTTCCCCAATCTGGCAAAGGAAATAGACTTCTAGGAAGTCCAGGAAGCTCAGAGAGTCCCAAAGAAGTTGGACCCCAGGAAGCACACACCAATGCACATTATAATTACATTACCCAAGATGAAAGATAAAGAGAGAATCTTAAAATCAGCCACAGAGAAGGAGATAGTTACCCACAAAGGAGTTCCCATATGACTATCAGTTGATTTCTCAAAAGGAACCTTGCAGGCAAGAAGGGGCTGGAAAGAAGTATTTGAAGTCATGAAGGGCAAGGACGTACATCCAAGATTACTCTATCCAGTTAAGCTTTCATTTAGAATGGAAGGGCAGATAAAGTGCTTCCCAGATAAGGTCAAGTTAAAGGAGTTCATCCTCACCAAGCCCTTATTATAAGAAATGTTAAAGTGACTTTCTAAGAAAAAGAGGATCCAAAATATGAACAATAAAATGACAACAGCCTCACAACTATCAACAACTGAACCTAAAACAAAACAAAAAAAAACCCACTAAGCAAACAACTAGAACAGGAATAGAATCACAGAAATGGAGATCACGTAGAAGGCTATCAGCAGGGAGATGGAGGGGAGAATGGGGGAAAGGTATAGGAAATAAAAAGCATAAATTGTAGGTACAAAATAGACAGGGGGAGGTTAAGAATAATATGGGAAATGGAGAAGCCAAAGAACTTATATGTACGACCCATGGGGTAATGCTTTTGGGGAAGTGGGTACAGGATGGAGGGGAATAAAATGTAGGAAAAAAGTGGCACAACTGTAATAGCATACTCAATAAAATATATTAAAAATATACACACACACAAGAATAAAATATAGGAAACTCTAAAACAAAACAAAACCAAACCAAGACATTTAAAAATTACCTCTCACCCTCATTAGTACCCAGGGAAATTAAAACTGAAAGTGGAAAACACTATTTTTGCCCACGGGGTCACTGGCAAACCAATAACGCCCAGTGGTGGTGAAGACTGGGAGAAATACACACTCTCGTGATTGGTGAGGGTGTGAATTGGTTTGGCCTTGGGGAAAGATAATTTTGTTGAAGCTGTTATGCTTTATAGCGGTTCTACTTAAGACATTTGTCCCAAAGAAAGATTTGAACACATGCCCAAAGTTTTACATACAAGGACATTCATTACTGCATCATTTGTGATAGTAAAAAATGGAAGCAGTGGGGGAGTCATTGAACAAACACGGTATCGCAGGCTGTGCAGCCGTTTTAAGTGCACGGCCATTAACAGGAGTGAAGCAGATCTGCATGTCCTGCCAGTGAGACTCCCAAGACACGTGTGTTGAGTCAGGGTGTCAAACTCATTTTCACCGGGAGCCACATCAGCCTCGTGGCTGCCTTCAAAGGGCCGAAATAATAATTTTAGGACTGTATAAATGTAACTACTCCTTAACAGTTAATGAGTTGAAAGTACATTCGGCCCTTTAAGGGCAACCATAAAGCTGATGTGGCCCCCAGCAAAAATGAGTTTGATACCCCTATTTAAGTGAATAAAGGAAGTTGAAGAACAATAGGCATGGCATGACACTATTTCTATAAATGATACCACCATATAAGTACGTATTTATGGGTACATATATCTTTTAAATACATTGAAAAAGGTCCAGAAAGGACCAATCTTTATACCAGTTTGATTACAGTGTCTGACCTTGGGAGAGGGGAGTGGAATGCTGGTGCTGGTGAGACAGGGCTGGTAGTCAAGGATGGCTCTGTATTGTTGGCATTATTATTATGTACTTATTACTTATGCAATTAAATATCATTTATTTTGAAAAACACAGAAACTATCAGCGAAAAATAATTATCCCTTGACTAACTTAGACAGCTACAAGACTGGGAAATAAAACCAAATGCAGGGGAAAGTGTTAAAAGTCAGACAGTGAGACAAGGTCCGGGAACTGATTGCCGTCTAGAGGACGGTGGCATTTTGGGACAGAGGCATGAATGTCCCACTGTCCTCCCGTACGCACCGTGGTCTTCCTGTGAGGAGAACCCGTGCAGGGTCTAAGAGTGGACATCCTGGCCCTTTGTCCTCGACGGGGGACCTCCTGACGGCTCTGGACTTCCTTCAATGTCTCCAGGAAAGCAGCCTGCAAGGACTTTGGTCACTTCCCTGCACTGGCAGCAAACTCACAGAGTACCTTTCCTTTTCCAGCAGGTACTCTGACAAGGTAAGTTATGTCATCCCGTTCTTTTCTATTTCTCTTACCTGCATGTTGCATGGTTTACAATAAGCAGATATTTGAGAAATAATCCATGATATACTCTTGCAGTGTTTCCGCTTATTTACCCGTTTGTAAGACTGTGTGTTGTGCAACCTTAGAGGATATAACCACACAATGAATGAGCTCTGCCCTCCCCCACCCACAGCCGTGTGCATGGAGGCCCCTCTGTTCCTTGAGAGCAGAGTCTTAAAACATGACTCTGATTATGCCAATTATACATACTAACACTGCCTTGGTTTTCCTTCTCTTTTTACCTCTTCTTTTTACAAACACCTGGTTGGGAGATTGTTCAGTCATGTTTTCTCCTGGGATTTTGGCGTTCGGATGCTGGAAGAGGAATGCTGTAGACACCTGTGATCTGTTTGGTGTCCCAGTGGGGGACATCTGGCTCACCCTCTCTGTTTCCTGGGAGGTGTTTGGGCCATGAGGCGATTGCAGGCTTTGTTCAGATCTCAGCTCAATTATTTACCAACTATGGACTTTGGGCAAATTTCACAACTTCCTCTAAATTGGCTCTTAGCAGTTTGTGGTTCTGTATTTAAAACCCCCATGTATTCCCTAGTGAGGAACAGGATTCAGTTCATTTCCTGGCATTCCCATATTTTTTTTGCCTTCCCTAGTTGCTTCAGGTTCTGGGCAGAAAGCATTTCCTTTACCCGTCTTTCCCCAGATCATCCCCAGAGACACTTCTGTTCACTCAGTCCTCAGACCAACTCTGCTCTTCCCTGCCCGCAGGTCTGGTACCGTGGTCCTGATGGAGAATGGTGTAACTGTGGTCTAGGGCCAGGCACCTCAAAGTGGGGTCACAGCCTGGAGTGAAACTGGATTACCCACTTTTCATGAACACTTTTTTTTTTGCCATAGAATGTGACTGCTCTGTATAAATTTGCCAAATTCTGATGTTTTCCACTACGTTACTTGCTCCTGGATGATGAGAACACAGATATTTTGTTCTGTCTTTATAATGAAATGTGGATTTCCTTTGGAAAAGATGCTAATTAAAGAATGATTCTTTCTGATTAAACAGTTGGAAAATGCCTGTATAGATTGGTCTCCTAACCTAAATATTGAGCTGTTCACTGGGACTTGGTCGTGTGTCTACCCACCAGTAAGTCCTTGTCTCTGATTTTTTTCTTTTCAGAATAATCCCACACAGTTTGAGGTCAGTAAAATCATTACTTTTAAAATAGGGAATTGCCTTTGTCTGTTTAGGCTGGGTGGCTTAAAACAACAAAAATCTCTCTCACAGTTCTGGGGGCTGGGAAGTCCGAGATCAGGCACCAGTGCCATTGCCTCTGGCGAGGGCCCTCGTCTCTCCTCACAGCCAGTGCCTTCTGGCTGTGTCCTCACGTGGTGGCGAGGCTAGGAGTTCTCTGGAGCCTCCTCTATATGGCACTGAGCCTATTCAGCAGGGCTCTGCCCTCGTGACCTAAGAACCTCCCAAAAACTCCCCCTACTAATACCATCACATTGTGCGTTAGGACTTCAACATATGAATTTGGAGTCAGGGGACTGACACAAACAATCCGACCATAGAGGAATTAAATATCATTTTGAGTGAATGTAAAAATAATATATGCCAATGTAAGGGGAGTTGGAAATACAGAAAAGACATAGAGAATAAAAATTATCCACATCTGTCATTACAGAGATAGCCACTATTAATATTTTGGTGATTATCTGTTTTTATTTCTACATATATAACATAATACAAATATATTTTAAAAATTAGATTAATGAGGTTATATTTTTGTAACTAGTATTTCACAATATTATATCAAAAGTTCTTTTGCCACAAGTGACTTTTTATAGTATAATTTGTCAGTTTTTTCTTTTTAATTTTTGGGTTTTGTTCTTGTCTATCATGTCACCTACATGAAGTTCATGAAGATTTTCTGCTATGCTATCTCCTAGATTAAGCCTTACTGTTTTAATTTTCATATTTAGCTGTACAATCCATTTGAAGTTTATTTTTGTGAATGTCAGGTATGAGGTAGGAGTCAATATTAATTTGTTTTTCATATGGATCTCCAATAGATTATGTACCATTATTGAAAAGAGCATCTTTCTCTAATGCACTGGGGCATCTTCGTTATAAATTGAGTGGTTGCTTATATGTAGATGTGTTTCTAGACTCAGTTATTTTCCATTGGTCTGGTCATCTATCCTTGTGCAAAATTCACTTGACTTGATAATTGTTGCATTAAATGAGTTGCATCATATTTCTTCCTGGAAGTATGCTTTAAATGCATCTCATAAATTTTGTTATGTAGCATTTTTGCTCTCATTCAATTCAAAATATTTTCTAATTCCACTGTGATTTCTCCTTCTAACCTTACTAATTTTAGAAGGGTATTAAGTTCTAAACACTTGAGGATCTTTACACTTGTCTTTTTGTGATTAATTTCTAGGTTAATTCTGTTGTGATTAGAGAACATGGTGTGTATAATTTCAATCTTCTCCAAATTATTTTGATATGCTTACAGCCAGGCAAATTTAAATTTTAGTGAGTAGTCCATGTATACTCGAAAAGTATATGAATTCTGCAGTTGTTGACCGCATTGTTTTCTACACAGTAAGTCAGATTGTTTCATGTTGTTTAATCCTCTGTATCCCTACAGTTTGTTGGCTGTTTCTTGTTAGCTTCTAAGAGAGAATTACTAAAGCCTCTCAGTATTATTGTGAATCTGCTATTAACCTGTAGTGTTCCCACTCTTGCTTTACATATTTTGAAGCTATAGTAGTTAAATACATAAAATTTTAAATTGTTACATCTTTCTCATGAATTAGTTCTTTTTATAATTATGAAATGACTCTTTGTTACTATTAACACTTATTGTATTAATGTTTACTTTGATATTAGTATAGCTATACCCGTTCTTTTGGGTTATTGTTTGTCTAGTATACACTGTTCCATTTTTTTCTTATAACCAATTGTGTCCTTGTTTTTAAAGTATATCTTTCATAAGCAGCAAAAGATTTTGAAAAGTTAAGTCTTACCAACTTTGTCCTTTCATTGAAGTGTTTAGTTGTTTTTAAAATAAATATTGATATATTTGGTCTCTGGCTACCATTTTATTAGTTGTTTTCTATTTAACTCAGTTGTTTTAGATTGTTTCTTCCCTTTCTTGCTTTCATTGGGATTAATTGAGAAGATTTATTATTATTCAGTCCGTCCACCTCCACCACCCAACTAATTTATGTATCTTCTATTACTCTGTTAGTGCTTACCCTAGAAATTACAATATGAATTTTTGACTTACCTGATTCTACTCTCATCACTTGGCTATGCAAAGACCCCAGAACACCAACTTCATTTACTACCTTCTGTCTTGTGCTAATGTTGTCATACATGTCAATTCCACATATTTTCTAACATTATATTTAAAAATTTTTCAAACATAGAAAAGTAGAATTTTATAGTGAACATTCATATAGTCATAGATTCCATTGCTGACATTTCACAATTCTTATTTTATCATTTTACAGTGTTCTTCTCTATTTTCTGAAATACTCCGTGTCTTAAAATCTAAGCCTCAAGGTAACAATTTCTGCTTAAGCATCCAAATACAGGAATATGCTTAACCCTGTTTCCATGCATAGTTCCGCTGGCAGCTGTTGATCGAACCCTTGAGCACTGTTAGAAACATAGCTTTGCCAGGAAGAGAACAAAACAAATAATTCTCAGATGAAGAAAAAAATACAAGTGACCTCTTGGAGGGTGAGTTTATGAGATACTGAAGTGGTGGCTACTAATGTAAGAATTTTGCAAAAGGTGATCAGAGAGGTGTTTTGATCACTAATATCATATGGGAAAGATATATAATAATGTATAATATTATATAATATGTAGTATATAAAATTACATACAATATTATTATATAGTATTATATGTACAATTATGTATGGTGTTTTATATAATATTACATACGATATATTGTTATATGTACTTATATAACATTATACAAAATATAGGAAAGATATAACCCTGTGATTCACTTGGATAACTAGATAGAAATTAATGAAAAAGATTGCTAGGAGTGGGAAATATGTTGTTGGATGTAGTCCTGTCCTTGCTTGCTGATTTTCTTTGCCTAATTAATTAATTCAGGAACTGTCTGATTGACTAATTGTATATCCTTAATTCTATAGTTGGCATTGCTGATGAGATGATGTATGGTGAATTACTGTAAGCAAAAAGTTGCTTTGCTTTTGATTCCAATTCATCCTAATGATACGTGTTCGCGTTGCACTGGGCTTGAGCGAAATCATTGCATTAGTGGAACCGCCATCAGAGATTGCTGTAAACATTTCCGTTACACTAATTGCCGTGATTTAGTCCAATCTGTGAAAAAAAAAAAAACAGGAGGGCAACATGACCCTCTTACAAACATTCTTTTTGTTGTTATTTTCCTTAGAATACAAAAATATACCCATAATTGCCTGGTAGGCACAGCATTTAATTTACAAAAATGAAATTTTAAAATAAAATGATGGCAACATTTGGACATGAAGGCAGCATATTTGATTTTAACAGTGTCATCATTTATGTTCCTCTGGTCGTAAACTACAATTATTGTCTGTTATTGTTGCTCTTTAACTTGTGAACCTGCGTGGGAGCCCACCTGAGACCCAAGGACTCATGTTTGTATTGGGAAGTGCACACAGGCTCAGGGATTCCTCCCTGATAGAGCGTTTTCATGGGCATAGGGGAGGAGACCGTCAGAGAATATGAAAAGGCCAGTTACGATGCCTTTGGAGGCACCGCAGAAATTGGCAGAGGACCAGTCTTAGTTAATTGTTTATGAAGCCTGGCCGGGTAAGCTTGGGTATCCGGGACTGACTGAAATGTTGAGAGATGTGTTGAACATGGTTTGGATTTTGCAACTACCAGAGATTATCTAGACTTTCAATAAATTTGATTGGATGTGTGTGTGTGATATTAGCAAAGGACTCCTTGCATAAATAGGAAAGGGAAAAGAATATCCTTTGTAATCCTTAGAAACTTCTTGATTCTTTTCTCCTCTCCCTTCCTCTCTCCCTCTCTCCCTCCCTTCCTCCCTTCCTTCCTTCTGTCCTTGGGTCCCTGAGGTTTCTTCCCAGGTAGAGTCCCTGTGCATTTTGTGTGTGTGTTTTCTTATCTCTGTATTTCGTGTGAGGAACTTTCATCCAATGTCTTATATGCTCAGTTATCTGCTCATTAGAAGCTTATTAGAGGCTCTGAACAGTGAGATGAGCAGGCCAACTGGACTGAGAACTTCCCTCTAGGGTAGGGATTCCCAGATTTTCTTGTTTATGGCTCCCCTAGAATCTCAGCCATTTATTCATGGCATCTCTAGGCCCAAAGAAATGCCTGATAGTTTGTTTACTAGGTAGTTGGGTCCAAAACTTAATAGTAGTTTGCATGGTGAGCAATAGAAATTGCTGTTTCCCTTTTCAATTCAAAATGTCTCACAGTGAGTTCACCGTGGTGCCGCGGGGAGTCTTAGTGCAATGTTCGGGGAGTGCAGTTGTAGGGTGACTTGACTGGGGGGGCTTGTCAGTAGAGAAGTTCCATGCAAAGTCATTTGACGGGGCTTCTGTCCAAGTGATGGAGGTCTAAGACCCTTAAACACTCCATGGGCTTTCTGCATTAATGTGGAAATCAACCAGAGGTAGCCTTTCAAAAAGATTATCTAGTATGGAATTATTTAATCTACCTAAACTAGACCTTCTTTATTCGTACATGAAAATACCACATGCATATTTCTTCGGGGTTGGGGTGGAAGACCACACACAGTACCTTACCTTCTTGGTGGTATCTTCCATGTCTCATCAGTCACCTTGTAAGTGTGGATTCTCTCTCCTTTCCTAGCAACAACCTAAATGGTCACTGTGGCCCAGAGGTGGTGTGAAGGAACTCATGAAAATGAGGTCCACAGCTTCTGGTCGGAGTCTTGGCCTTCCAGGGTTAGGAGAGTGACAGGATAGTACTCCCTGTACTGGGAACCAGTGTCACTGAGCCATGAAAGCTCAGGGCTTTAACTGAATGGACCCTAATATGTTGGTCCGAGAAATGATTGATGCACTGATATTCCACGCTACTCCAATACTTCTGATTGTAGGTAAAACATACGTGCAAATTAGGTTCAACTAACATATTTTCAGAAGTGGAACTTTCCAGAGACACAGGCCACTCTTATGGACTGGCATACTGAAGTGCTGTGGCCAGAACTAGGACTGACAGTCATGATTCCTACACACAGGCACTACACAGGTGAAGACTTTGTCTCGGTCTACCAGGTTCCCAGAGAAGATTCTTCTGTCTCCTCTCAGCGAGTGTATACCTCGCTGCCAGCCATTTGGAAGCCGTGTCAGGGAAGCAGTCTGAGGTCTCTACATTCAGGATGTTTTCATTTGCTTTTCCTGTTTGATACACATCCCACCACTGTGTCTGGGGGTCTCCAAGTCTGAGAGAGATGACTGCACAGCAGCCTATAGAAAAGAATGGACACAGAGATGTAACTGCTCCTCAAACAGCTCTCCACCCATCTGCTCCTTCACCGCACTTCCAAGGGTATCTGATGCCATCAGTTTATGAGCCTTTGGAATACTGTGTGGATAAGATGGGTTCTTGGCTTTCATCACTGCTGCCTTAGGATTCAGCTTTCCAGTTCTGTTAAGTTAGACACCACTTGTCCATCTGTTTTTCCAGCTTCCCACATTTTAAAAATGGTCTCCCCTTTATTTTCCCTGTTCTTGTTGGTTTATCTCGTTGTTTTAAACCTCTTTGCTGTAGTTTTAGGGGAATTTAGGGAGAGAGTTAAATTAGATTTGCCTGTGCTACCTATCACATTTCCATTTGTTCATTCATTCTTGAGAATCTTCACATGCCAGATTTTGAGTGCTAGGTTTTAAAATATGGGAAGACAAACACTTGGGTACCAAGTGGTTCACAGTTGGAGGTTGGAGAGAACCAAGGGGGTTAATAAAGATTTTAAATGAGCACAGTGATAATAGCACATCAGAAGTTTGTGTCAGGTTCAGTGGTAGTGTGAGATTAACTGCCAGAGGTAGGTACTGTTTGATGTGAGTCCTTGGATGGACAAGGCTGTAGGTCAGGTATCTGCAAAGTTTGTAGCTGAAAAAGCAAGGGAAAGACAGGGACACACAAATATTATCCCAGTTGCTTTAGGTACAGTGGAATTCCCTGTCCCCCTCTTCATTTGTCCCTGTCCTTGCCAGGGTAATGATGGGACTCTCTGTCCCTCCCCATCCTTCCCTACGTGGGAAGTAGGGGTTATTTTGTTGTTGTTGTTGGTGTGTGTGTGTTTTAGGAAAATAGCCTATTGAGTTATGCCACACAAGGTGGCCAGTGTTAAGAAGAGAGATGTTTGCTCGGCAGGTGTCCCACTCAGGAGAATTTGAGACTCCAGGACAGAAGACATTGCACCTTATCCACAAAGGTATTTGGGACCAGAGGTGAGAGTAGGAAACAAGCAGGAAGGGAGGGAGAGGGAGAACTCCTGGCACCTGCGTCAGGAGGACTTGGGGCCAGACCGAAAGACAGTGGAGCTGTGAAGAAATGTTTGTGCTGGCTTATTGACTTTGGATCCTCCCGGATTCTTCCTGTTGATGAACTGAGCTTTCTGAACTTTAGTGTGAGTTAAAGGCAGCTTTAACTTTTTTTCACTTATAAGAGAGTTCTTTTGAAAAGCCTTAGCTTTCCTTTTTCTAACCTCCTCTTCCTTTATCTTTCTCCTTCCCTTTATCTAACCTTCAGGGTTACCTCCCAGTCTCAGATGGGAAAGTATGAGAGTCTTCAACAGCACTTAGAGTACTTAATGAGCAATGAGAGCACTTAGTGATTTCTTCTACACATAATCCATATGTCTTGGTTTTCACCAGCTGAAGACAACTCAGCTCAGTTCCATTGGTATAGCCTGCCACCTGGATTCAGGGGTGCTGGTGTTTTGTAAGTCTTAGGGACTCTCTGAGTGTCCATAAAAAATCAGTACTTGATTGTTAACTCAGTGTAATGGCTCCAGGTCCCAGTGCTTTTGGTTGGTCTTGGTCAGTGCTACTCCTGCTACTTCAAAACTGTGAGAAAGAGAATGCTCTGTGTTGCACCTCTTTGGGAGTTCCAGTTCAGGTTGATTGAACCCCAGAATTTTACAGCTCTAGAGGCCAAGCATCTGCAGAGTGAGGGATTGAAAAAGCAATTGATGTACACAACTACTTTCTCTCCAGCACAAACACAAGCCTGAGTAAGTGTCTGGGCAAGACCTGGCACCAAGGAGGGCCTCCAGGAAGTGCTCAGGACCACCAGGCATCTCCAGCCTCAGGCCACTGGCTGAGTCTTACTCACCATGAAGACACCTTATTTGTATTTTCCAGGGGCAATGTTTTTCCCCTTGCGTTGTGGCTGCTCCACCCTCCACCCCTGGGCTAGGTGCCCAACACGGCAGGCCATCAGATGTCACTATTTTCCTGAACTCCCTCAGTCCATATGTGAGTGAGTGGGTGCACAGGCATGTACTGGAAGGAACCCAGAATGTTGCTTGACTCACGTTTAATGAAACAGACAAGTTAGACTCACATTATTATGCAGATATTTTCATTTTAAGTTTGAATTTCTATTGTAATGACCTGTTTGCCTCCATAATAAAAGAATCCAAAAACATTCAGGAGATTACATTTTGGGGGTAGAAGCCCTTGAAATCATGTCCCAGTCTAATGGAGAATTTTCTACTAGTGCAACTCTCTCACCTTTGCGTCCTTTCCCTCTCAGATTCTGGCATGCCAAACCACAGAGGGCATGGTCAGGTTCAACTTCCTTGTTTTCTCTGCTTCAGGTCCAACTGACAGAAAAGGATCTGGCATGCTGAGTGCATGTTCCATTTTCCCTCTCAGAAGCAGAGCCAAAACCTAGCAGCAGAAGGCAGTCGATTTATTCTAACATATGCTTCATGTAACATGAGATGTTGGAAAATTCTGATAGCTGCACCGAACTGAATGCAGTCAGCAAATCCCATGGTCATGCGTAATTTAAACAAGTGGGTTAGCCAACCTGGAACTAGACACCTTCATGCATGAATGTGGGGGTGGGTTGCCAAGGTACCCTCAAGAATGTCCTATATGCCTATTGAAGCAGGAATCCAAAATTAGAAAAATGCAAATGGCTGTAGTACATGCAAATGTTAGAAAGATGAGCCCTTGCCAATTCAGCCAGCTCCTCTCTAAAAGCCCAACTCTGTGGCTTTCATGAAGTAAGGAAGTGGTGGGGCCAGCTACTGATTAGGAGAAGAAAAAGGATTCTAGCTGTATAGAGCTACTGTAAGTCCTTTGGAGGGAACTGGTGTACAGTCTATAATGGGTAATAAATTAATAAAGGGATGTGTGTGATGGATAAGAAAGAACAGTCCTGACATGACTAACACCCTCCAAGTAGTCAAAATCATCAGACCTGCAAATGTTTCATTGGCTTGAACCCACACTAAATGACAACATTTAGTGCTTTCTTTCTCTAACTCCCAAACTCACAGAACGTGGGTACTCACCTGGAGCAGATATCCTCAGAGTCCCAGGTGAATATAAAACTCTATTCAACCCCATCCCTGAACATACATACAGACTACAAAGGAGAGTTCTATTTAGGATTCTACCTACTTTTTAAAAATTCTTCTGCTAAAGCTTTTTAAGTACGTGTAGTAGGGTCTGTTCTACCCTAACTCCAGGATTAAACCTGCACACCAAAGCAAAAAGGGATGCCTTGATACCCTTTTAAGTCATTGCTTAGGCAAATTTGATATAAAAAATCACCACAATTCTGTGGTGTTTTCATTTGGGGAGAGAATTTAATTTCAGTATTATGAACCCTGGACACCAGCAGGTGTTTCCCCTCATTCTCTCTTTCCTTCATTCAACGTCCATGGATAGGAAAGTTCTACAGAGACCGTGGTGTTCTGCAGACAAATTCCACCTTTTCTGTGAAGGTGTTTTCTATGGAGAGTAGTTGATGCCATCATTAAAGGGACTCTACAAAACCAGAAATGAAGGGGGTAAAAGAAAAGTAATTCATGTCAGAAATCGGTCTTCAAAATGTAATGTTTTAGGAAGGAGAATGGCCTTATGGTCAAACTGTGTTCTGTGGGAGTCCAGAATTTCAGAGTTCTTCATCCTCTACTCCATGTAAAGGCCTTCAAATGAGTGACCTTTTTCTACACACATTTGCATATGGTTTAACTGAATGTGGATTATTTTTGTAACTTAAAAAAGCTTCCACCCCCCAAAAATACAGACAAAAATATTTACCACATGAGTCCTATTCTTCAAGAAGTCTTGCCTGACTCATGCTAGCTAAGTGTCCCAGGAGAAGTCCTATATTATTATTTTGCTTCAATTACTGCCATATAAACTGCAATTATAATAAACATCAGCAAATTACTTGCAGGGACTAATCAATTATTTTATGAATTATGAGGCCCACACATGGAGGTATTTACTCAAAATTTTTACTGTGTTATTCACTTACACGTGTTGTTTCCACTTTGTTATGCAAGTTGGTGCCAAGACTGGCCAATAATAAAAGGTATTTTTCCTCCTCTTGACAGCAATTATTGAGATTAATATAACAAACTCTTGGTGGAATTCTACAAGCATAAGACACTGTGCAAGGACCTAGAGATTCAAAGAGTTAAGAAGTCATGGACCCTGTCTACTTAAGAACGGATGGTTTGCAGGGAGATAGACGTGTATTCTGATGATTTTCAGTCACGTCGCAAATGCAGCTCTAGATGTACTCCAGGGCGTGTGGGATACTTTGCTGATCAGCATGAGCCAGGCAAGACTTCTTGAAGAATAGGACCCAAGTGCTAAATATTTTCACCTGGACATTTTTGGGGGAAAGCTTTTTTAAGATAGAAAAGTAATCCGTGTCCAGTTGAACGATATATATAGAAATGTGTAAAGAGTAAATGAAATGAATTGAGTCTTACAGAGTAGCTGTGAGAGTCCTCCTAATCCAGGGTAGATTTAGATTGGGAGAGATCTGAATGTGTTTCATAGAAATCAGGGTAGAGAAGAGAAAGGGAAGGAGGTAGGAGGAGGAGGGGGAGGGAGAAAAGAAGGAGGAAGGGCAAAAGGAAGAAGAGGAAGAGAGAGAGAGAGAGAAGGTATCAGAGAGGGAATAAACAACAAACAGTGGGCCAAGGCCTAGGACAGCAGGAGACTGGGGTTAGGAGGACAGGTGATGGATTGGCCTTGAGCAAGTGCAGGATCAACTCTGCAGGAACTGTTCTTCTGAGATTGGAAGGAAAGTGATTGTGGCTGTCAGTGAGGAGTGTGTGTGTGTGTGTGTGTGCATGTGTGTGTCAGTGTATATGTGTGAGCACACAGGGTAGGAAGTTAAGGTAGGTTATTTCTGATTGTGTCCCTCCCAAACTCATGCTGAAATCCTAGTCCCCATGTTATGGCATTAGAAGGTAGGGCCTTTGGGAGGTAGGTAATGACGGTGGAGACCTCGTGCATGGGATTAGTGCCCTTATGAGAAGAGACTTTCTCTGCTCACCTCCACGTGAGGATACAAGGAGAAAATGTCCATCTGTGAACCAGATACTGGATCTGCTGGTTCTTTGATCTTGGACTTTCTAGCCTCCAGAACTATGAGAAATGCATGTTGGTTGCTTCAGCCACTCAGCCTACAGTAATTTGTTATAGCTGCTCTAACCAACTAGGACACCACGCAACATTCATTAAACAAATGCCTATCAAGTGCCTACTATGTACCTACCAAGCACTGTTCCAGCACTGGGAATAAGCCATAAACAAATCAACTGAAGTCCCTTCTTGTGAGGGTACAGATGAAAACGTGCCCTGTGGAAATGGGAAACCCAGTAATGGCTGTAGCACAATTGCTGGTAAATTGTAGCAACAATTAGAGAGGGGTCAGCATTTGTGATCTCTAATATCCACTAATTTGATGTAATATCCAACTGGGAATATTTTATCCTTGACCATTTGGACAAGAGTGAGGTAGATTACAGTAGATACTATTGTACTTGGGATGCTTGTCCAGGCCTTGACCTCTTTTCTAAGGACTGCCCTCACCCACCCATGAGGATAGACCCAGAAGACATGTTTACATATTGACCTTGACCATGCAAGTCAATTCAAACAGGAATGGACACCTGAGTAAAGCTGATTCACTCAATTTTTTTCCCCTGGAAATTTGGAATTGATCCTGAGAGAGCTACTCAGTTTCTGCAATTGCTTTAATTAAAGATATGTAAATTGAGGGACTGAGAGTGTGACCATGCTTGGCTCTGTGTGTATAGAGGACTTTTGTTGAAAAGCAATCTAGGGGAAAAAAAAGAATTAATTATGACAGGAGTGCAGGGAGAGGCAGGGTTGAAAGGCCGTTTAGTGAGAGAGAGAGGAAGAGATTTTTTGTTTGTTTGTTTAAAGCTGTTTTGTATGGAAGTTTTGGATTGTGTCTCTGAACTGTATATTGGGTTATACATTTTTTACTGGTGTTTCAGAGACAAGCTAAGGCAAAGGAAGGTCACTGTCAATCACATCGCTCTTGCATTAAAGAGGTCTAGTTCCTGTGTTTTCTAACATCAAGGACAATCACGAGTAGATTTAGCTTCAAATATGTAATTAATACTTGAGCATGTGATGAAATCAGTTGTCCTTTTTATAAATTTAATTATTAAAACATATTTCATGAAATAAAGTTTTTGCAACTTCTTCCATGCACATCTTTTCAAAAACAGGAAAAAAAATTAACTGGTCAGTTAGCTAACAAAGCATTCTTGTTCCCAGTTTAAAACGTTGAAGAGAAACAACAGTGTTGAAAACGACGGTGGGCATATTCATAACCACTAATCCCTAGTATATGGGGAAGCATTAAACTTTTAGAGAATCTTAATGCTCTTTTTCTTTTTTTTGGTAAGAATTGAATATAATTTTTAGATTTTTCTAATGGCCAATTAAGAGTGCATTTTCATTTTATTGGTGATTAGCTGATCAACTAGAGAGGACAATTCTTTTTAAAAACCCTGAGTCAGAAAATGATGCATATTTCAGGAATATCTGTAAATTTTATGACTTCATTTTTGTAGTATTCATATCATTAACAAACTTCAAAGGCAGAAAAGATTCTGTGCAAGTAGAATTGTGGGGTCAGTAGGAAAGCTGGGTCTAAGAATTAACTTTCCCATTTTTATACCAAAGGTTTTATTCTAGCATTATTTATTCCTTCAACCTCAAGAAATGAATGTGAAATTTAGTCTAATTTAAGTTTCATTTTATTATAGAAAAGTTCAAAATACATAAAAGGAGAATGAGTAGTAATGAATTCTTCCATATCTGTCACTTAACAGTTAGTTGTTCATATTTGCCATGTTTGATTTCCTAGTTTCCTCGTCTGCTGAAATATTCTTAAGTAAATTCCAAACATTGTGAGGTCACCCTCAAATATTTCAGAATACATTTCTATACACAAAGGAATTTTCTTATACAATCACTATGTTTCTATGGTACCCCAGCAACAAGCTTTCGTGTCCTTAAATATCCTGTCCATATTCAATTTACCCCAATTGTTCTCTCAATTTTTTTAGTTGTTTTGTTCAAACCCAAAAAGGTCCAAGTTGTGTGTTTGGTTGTATGTTTGTTAAGTCTTTAAATCGAGAGCAATTCTCCCCTAACCCCTTTTTAAATCATACCATTGACTTAAAAAGACTGGTTATCCTATAGAATGGGCCACATTTTGGATTTGTCTCATTTCTTCCTCATTGTATCTTTGGGTTTGTTCCTTTTTCTTCCATATTTCTTTTAATTCTACAGGCTTTCATATATTTGGGTTTTGCTTCATATTGCATCATATAAGGAGACAAAAAATATCTGGGTATTTAAAGATTGATCAATGAGTTGATCTCTCCCTTGGTGAGAGCCAGATCTTCCCGTTATAGTGTCGTGGGTTTCCTCATAACGAGAAGTAATCACTGTTCTAAACTGAGCTCTTCATCCACCCTTCACTTAGCATCCTTTGATGTCCATTGCCTGAATCCATCTTTACACTAAGGGTTACATAATAATAATATTACAAAGTTCTGTCTTTTCTTTATTACGTATTAACTGGAATTCTTCTTTAAAAATGTTTCTTCATCAATGAGTACTAGTTAATTACTCTGAAATATATTTCATATAACAAAGACAAAATTAAGGCCTAAGTCTTTCCTTTACTTATAAATTTTCAGAGTAATAGTCCATCGTTTTTAAGCACTGGCCACTAAAATTGCTTAAACTATACTACTCGTGATGTATCATTAAGGGAATGGCAAAATCCTTAATGCCTGAGCCAGAATGCTATATGTCAGGAATGGACTTCTCATGAAGACTACATTTCTGTATAATAATAGATAAGATGGCTATTTTAAGGAACCTGTATAGAAAGGGCTGTTCATTATTAAAAGTTTTAGAAGTAAAATTTTATTCTTTTACCTTTAAGCTCATAGATTTCTTCCTCTTCACTTTCAATCACAAAACATAAATAAATCCATTGAAGCTATTCATAGTGTACACAACAACTGTATAGAAACTCGGAGACACGTAGTTAGGATGGAATAGTGGGGGTGTGGAAATGAAGATCCTTGGAAACTTTTCTGGGTTCCAAGTAGTTCACAATTAAAAGGAGAGTCTCTGAGCAATGGTATTGAAGTTTTGTAGTGTCCAAGCACTAATTGAAGTATTTTACTTAGAAAGAGAGTTTAAATTAGGACATTTCTTCATTTATTAAACATGTGTCAACGTTAGATAACAAAATAGTCTAAACTAGTTATTTACACTTCTGTTGGCATCCACAGAGCTTTGAGTTTGTTTACTTATTTATTTATATTGAATTTATTGGGGTGACATTCATTAATAAGATTATGCAAGTTTCAGGTGTACAATTTTATAATGCATCATCTGTATATTGTATTGTGTGCTCACCACCCCAAGTCAAGTCTTCTTCCATCACCATTTATCCCCTCTTTACCCTCTTCTACCTCCCCTCACCACCCTTTCCCTCTGGTAATCGCCATGCTGTTGTTTGTGTCTATGAGTTTGTTTGTTTTCTTTGGCTTAATCCCTTCGCCTTTTCCACTCAGCCTTGCAAATCCTCTCTCCTCCGACAGCTGTGCATCTGTTCTTCAAATCTATGCATCTGTTCCTATGTTGTTAGTTCATTTTGTTCATTAGATTCCACATATCAGTGAAATCATATAGTACTTGTCTTCCTCTGGCTGGCTCGTTTCACTTAGCAAATACTTTCCAGGTCCACCCACGCTATTGCAAAAGGTAGGATTTCCTTATTTTCTTTTACGGCCAAGTAGTATTCCATTATGGAAATGTACCACAGTTAATTTTATCCACTCATTTGCTGGTGGGCATTTGGGCTGCTTCCAAATCTTGGCTATTGTAAATAATGCTCCAATGAACATAAGGGTGCATATATTCTTTCAAATTAGTGTTCTGGGTTTCTTTGGATATATTCCCAGAAGTGGAATTGCTGGGTCATAAGGAAGTTTCATTTGTAATTTTTCTGAGGTAACTCCATACTGCTTTCCACAGTAACTGCATCAGTCTGCATTTCACCAACAGTGCACAAGACTTTCGTTTTCTCTACATCCTTACTAACACTTGTTGTTTGTTTATTTATTGATGACAGCCATTCTGACAGGTGTGAGGTGATATCTCACTGTGGTTTTAATTTGCACTTCTCTAATGATTAGTGACATTGAGCATCTTTTCATATGTCTATTGGCCATCTGTATGTCTTTTTGAATAAGTGTCTATTCAGGTCATTTGCCCATTTTTTAGTTGGATTTTTTTGGGGAGGGTGTTGAGTTTTGTAAGTTCTTTATGAATTTTGGATATTAACTCCTTATCAGATGTATTGTTGGCAAGTATGTTCTCTCATTCAGTAGCTTGTCTTTTCATTTTGTTGATGGCTTTCTTTTGCTGTGCAAAAACATTTGCTTATTTTTCTTTTGTTTCCCTTGCCCAAGGAGATATGATATATTCCTTGGAGCAATATCAGAAAAATATTGTTATGAGAAATATCCAGGATTTTACTGTCTGTTTTCTTCTAGGATTTTTATGGTTTTAAGTCTAACATTTAAGTTTTTAATCCATTTTGAGTTTATTCTTGTGTATTCTTGTGTAAGAAGGCGGTCTAGTTTCATTTTTTTGCACATATCTGTCCAATTTTGCCATCACCATTTATCGAATAGACTATCTTTACCTCATTGTATGTCCTTGCCCCTTTGTCAAATATTAATTGACCAAAAAGGCTTATTTCTGGGCTCTTTGTTCTGTTCCACTGAGCTATATGTCTGTTTTTATGCCAGTACCATGTTGTTTTGATGACTGTGGCTTTATATTATCATTTGATATCATGTAGCATGATTCCTCAAACTTCGTTCTTCTGTCTCAAGATTGCTGTAGCTATGTGAGGTCTTCTGTGGTTCCACATAAATTTTTGGAATATTTGTTCTAGTTCTATAAAGTATGCTATTGATATCTTAATAGGAATTGCATTAAATGTATAGACTAGGTAGTATGGACATGTTAATAACATTAATTTTTTCTATTAATGAATACAGTACATGCTTTCACTTGTTTGTATTTTTTTCAATATCTTTCTTCAGGGTCTTATAATATTTTGAGTATAGTTCTTTTACATCCTTGGTTAAATTTTCCTATATATTTTATTTTATGAAACAATTATAAATGAGATTGTTTTCTTAGTTTCTCTTTCTGATAGTTCACTATTGGTGTGTAAAAATATAACTGACTTCTGGATATTTATTTTATATTCTGTTTCTTAACTGAATTCATTTATCCATTCTAGCAGTTTTTTGGTGGAATCTTTAGGGTTCTCTATATACAGTATCATGTCATCTGCAAATAATAACAGCTTTACTTCTTCCTTTCCAATTTGGTTTTCTTTTATTTTTTCATCTTGTCTGATTGCTGTGGTTAGGACTTCCATTACTATGTTGAATAAGAGTGGCAAAAGCTGACATCCCTGTCTTGTTCTTGATCTTAAGGGAAATGCTTTTAGTTTGGCCCATTGAATATAATGTTGGGATGTTGGCTGTGGGTTTGTCATACATGGCCTTTATTATACTGAAGTATGTTTTCTCCACTCCCATTTTGCTCAGTTTTTAACCATAAGTGAGTGCTGGATTTTATCAAATGCGTTTTCTGCATCTATTCATATAATCATGTGATTTTTATCCTTCATTTTGTTTATGTGGTGCATCACATTGATTTCTTTGAGAATATTGTATCAATCTTGCACCCCTGGAATAAATCTTACCTGGTCATGGTATATGATCTTTTTAGTGTATTGCTGGATTCACTTTTCTAAAATTTTGCTGAGGATTTTAGCATCTATGTTCATCAGGGATATTGGCCTATGATTTTCTTTCTTTGTAGTATCTTTATCTGGTCTTCTAAGTCACACCACTGATTTTATTATAGAAAAAGCAAGGCTTTCTCCAGGGCACTGTTGTCTTTGGACTGTGGTGTCATATTACACAGGAGAAATGCATTCTTCCTTCATGGTTAAGGTACACAGAAAGCCCACTCGCCCAACTTCCTGCTGCTGTAGGTAACTTGAAGTGGAGAAGCGGGAAGGGACAGAATCGGTGGGAGGAGGAAGAAGGACATTGGTTTCTAAAGAAACCAATGTCTGTAAGGAGAGGAATTCAAAAGTCGCTGTGAGTGGCAGGCAAGCCTTTGACCCAATAAAGAAGACTTGAGAAGACACCAAACGGTGATCACATTGCCTTTCACATCTCATTTTTTCATTCACAAAATTAAGTATATACTTTTTTCATTCACAAAAAAAGTATAATGACATTCTGAGAAGGGGGCAGAAAATACTGTAGCACTGAATATACAGTATGTAGTCTATGTCATTACAGGTAGCAGATTGAGTTTAACAAGCCATATGGGTTGTAATTGTCTAAGTATGATTAATTCATAATGTTGGTTCATTGTATGCTTTATATTATGACTTGTTATTATTTCATTTAATTATAGTGTAAGTCCTTTTTCTAGGAGTGATTCAGACCCCTTAAGAATTTTGACATCCCTCTGATAATAACACATAACTTCCCAATATTTCTGGACTTCACCTGGGACCCGTTTCTATTGGTGGAAATTCTTCAAAAGAGCTAAGTGAACTTGGAGCCGATGGTGCATCCTTCCGTTGGAGAACTTCACCTGCAGCTTGAGGAAAACTTTATAATGAAGGTGGAAGTAATGGCTTTCTGCTCAGTGTGTTGTAAATTCTAAATGGGTGAGTGAAGGCTGTAATGATCACTGTTGTTGGCTATCTCTGGGCTTCAGCATCTGGTGGATGCTTTTACTAGCTGACAGCTGTTAGCCTTGGGAATGTGGTATGCTACCCAGAGCTTTTTTGTTTTAGTAGGCGGGGATTATTCTAGAAGCAAGTATCACCAGTTCATGTATCAAGACAAAAAAAAAAGAAAAATTTTATTTTCAGGATTAACTTCCCCATGGTACATTTAGTAAAAACAGAACCTTTTGCATATTGTTTTGGAAATGCTACAGACTCTTATGCTGAAAACCCAAGATTTTTATTACATTTTTAGCACAAGAATTTAAATTAATATTCTAAACCCTATTTAGCCTCTGTCAGAGACAAATCCAAATTGCTAACAAGCACAAGATAAATTTAGGAGAATTGGCTTATGTCCTGAGATTGGGTTCAAGATGAGTCAGTAAAACTCCTTCAACAAGAAAAGGAAACAATTTCTGGAGGTAACAGCTTGAAGGGGTAACATTGGAAAGTATAATTCTTTGCATTGGGATAAGCAGTTTGGCTGTATTTTAAAAGTGTGGAATTTAAGAAATAATAATATAGGCAAGATGTTTGGAGTAAATATTTCCATCACTAAGATTATGCTAAGAGTACTTTAAATCTAGGTTTTGGGTGACTAATACAATTTAAATAAGAATAAGTGTAACATTTGAAAAGAAAATTATTACTTGAAGGTTTTAAAATTTTAGAATAGTAGTCTTTCTCTTATTTTTTCAATAATTGAAAAGTCATTTTTAATTGCTTTATCCAGATTTTTTTCTCTCACATTTCAAAAACATTTTTACTGGATTTAATGACCATGGAATTTTCGTCTTCCTCCCTCCTGCTCTCCCTTCCTCCCTTCCTCCCTCCCTTCCTTCCTTTTATTGGTAGAGGCATTAGCTATTTTAATAAGAATCAGAGAGGGAGAGAGAGATTAAGACAGACATAGAGAGGGGAAGATTCACAGCACACAGGCTTGGGTCTGTGTGCTGTGAATCTGCTATTTTAAGAACTGAGGTGTTGGCAGAGTTATGGTCTGAGATGATCCAGCCTATAACTGCATACTTTCCATGTGAAAATACAAGTGAGAGAAAAGTTTTGAGGTAAAGGAAAAGGAGGTGGTAATGTCTCCTCTGGGAACTTTTCAGAAAAAGAGGGCCTTTATTTTTTCCAGTCCTCACCCAAGAACATTTTTTTTCCCCATTGCTTTTAGAGAGAGAGAAATGGAGAAAGAGGGAGAGGGAAACTTTAGTGTAAGACAGAAACATTGACTGGTTGCCTCCCATACACATCCAGACCGGGGATGGAACCCACAGCCCAGGTATGCACCCTACCCTGAAATCGAACCTGCAGACTTTTGGTGTATGGGACAACTGAGCCACACTGGGCAGAGCAAGACCTACTTTTTAGAGTCAACAAGTAGAACCTCCTGAGATAATAGAAGGAGGGACAATTCTAATGCCTGGAAATTCTTCCTCTTGGCTAATTCAGAAGATGAAACATTCACTCCTCTGATCTTTGGTGTCCTTGCCTTTTCTAAGAGAGCCTGTGTAGCTTTATGTCTTTGTTTTCTGTGAAAATGCCAAAACTCGTCATCAGAGGAGGTCTCCTCTAGGTGGTTGCTGGCCACCCTGTTAGCTGAGGATGATGTTGAAGATGATGAGGATGGTATTGGTGATACTGAGGAGTGCAGCTAACCTTAACTGAAGTAATAAGGGTACTACTTTGTTTCTTATAGTTTGGAATTATTTCTTTTCTTTTTTAATAGTTCATTTTTTAATTGTATTCTTTCATTAGCATTTATTCCCCCTATATCCTCTACCACATCCACCCTCATCCCTACAATTACCACACTGTTTTCCATGTCCTTGAGTTCTTTTTCTTTTTTGCTCAATCCCTCCATCTCCCAGCCTCCCTTCCCAGAGCTGTCAGCCTGCTCTCCATCTATGAGTCTGTCTCTATTTTGCTTGTTAGTTCACTTTGTTCATTAGATTCCACATATGAGTGAAATCGTGTGGTATTTGTCTTTCTCTGACTGGCTTATTTCACTCAGCACAGTGTTCTCCAGGTCCACCCATGCTCTCACAAAGGGTAAAGTTTTCTTGTTTTTCACAACCACGTAGTATTCTGTTGTGTAAATGTGTACCACACTTTTTTAATCCACTCATCTACTGATGGACACTTGGGCTTCTTCTAAATCTTGGCTATTGCAATGAACCTAGGGATGCACATATTCTTTCAAATCAGTGTTTTGGGTTTCTTCAGATAAATTCCCAAAAGTGGAGTGACTGGGTCATAAGGCAGTTCCACTTTTAATTTTTTGAGCTAGCTCCACACTGCTTTCTACAGTGGCTGCACCAGTCCGAATTACCAACATGTACAAGGGTTCCCTTTCCTCCACATCTTTGCCAACACCTGTTGTTTCTTGGTTTATTGACAATAGCCATTCTAACAAGCATGAGATTATATCTCATTGTGGTCTGACTTTGCATTTCTCTGATGAATAGTAATGTTGAGCATTATTTCATATGTCTATTGGCCACCTGTATGTCCCCTTTGAAGAAGTGTGTATTGAGGTCCTTTGCCCACTTTTTAATTGTTGGGTTTTTTTTTTTTTTTGGTGTTGAGTTTTGTAAGTTCTTCATAAATTTTGGGTTTTTTAAGAACCCAGTGTTTTAGATGTCCTTATAAGCATTGATACAGATTTTAGAAACTCCACTGGCAACATTGACATTTCAAATCAGTCACTTCCAAAATGCATCTTCTGTAGTGTCTAGAGTTGATAACTGCATGAATGATGAATATACTTCTATTACTGTGTTAGAAACCAGAGTCAAAGAAAAAAGGGGTTAAATTTGTTAGGTAAATAAGAACAAATTGGCATGTGCTAAGAATCTTCAGTGTGCCATCTCACTTAATCCTTATACAAACTCAGTGAGGAAGGTGTTATTTTTATCTCTGTTCTACAGATAGAGGCTGAGGTGTAAAATAATTAAGGAACCTGCCTAAGGTCACTCCACTATTCAGTGGTGGACCCAGGACTTAAACCCAGCCTCCCAACTACAAAGTCATCAGCTCTTAACCACTGTCAATAGAGACTTATTGGTTGGTTGATTTTCAGCAAAAGAAAGTGACTAAGGAAGTTATTGCTGTCTTGTCTCCTGATCATGCAAGTCATCACTAGGTCTCCCTCTCACCCATCCTCCTCCTGCCCTGCCCCAGCACTGCCCCACCTACCCTCCCACCCCAGGCCATCTTTGTATGTCTTAAAGTGGGGGCAGGCGGGGGGGGGGGGAAGAACATGCAACTGTATTTGTGAGAAAACAGCACGTCAATTTACCTATGAATGCAACATTGTAAAATCATTGTTTGGGTAATTATCTTTTAGGGAGCTATTGATAGATGTGAAATAAATCACAAGGGCAGCATGGCAGAGAATAAAGAGTGTTACCTGAAAGTCAGGGCAAGCACTCTGCCACTAACTGGCAGTCAAGTCATATAACTTCTCAAACTCACTTTCCTCAGCTATACAGGAGAGCATTAGAGTAATTATGTCCAAGGTCTCTTTAAGTTGTAACATATAAAAAAATGAGCCATATTACTTTCATGCCACTGTTCTTTAGGGTGAAAACACATTTCATTTTGAGACACTGCCTACAAGTATATATAACCTGATATAGCTTGAAAACAGTCAGAAGCAAATGGCTATATCCATTAAGTTTCCCTTTTCCTTAGGGAGTCTAGGATTTGCCATTTGGGGAACGGGCACAGAGGCCTGGCAGTTTGCCAGTTCTCGTGAAAAAGGGTTGCAATGTGGTTATGCCAAGAACTCTGCTTGTCATTCTGGACCCAATGCTGTGTCTCTTTTCGTTGTCTGCCCCTGCCAACTGCTGCTTTCTGCCCCAGCTGTTTGGAATCCAGACCTGGCACTCTGAGGTCTGCCTTGGCACGTTGTGTGTGTGTGTGTGTGTGTGTGTGTGTGTGTGTGTGTGTGTATTCAGTGTGATCTGATGGAAAGGAGCAAAGACGGCGTCATATGTGGGACTTCACCTTCTTTACCTACACATCGCCAAGTCAAATTCCAAGTCTACTTCTTCCCATGAGACCCCTTGCCTGAGTCCCTGCTGTCACCTTCAGCTATATTGAGACTGCAAAGGAACTGATGGTAGCGAAGCAAAAAGTGTTCCATAGTCTAACCCAGCTGGTGGCCCAGCATAAGCAATGGTGACAAATTTCTGCATATTCATAGAACTCTATGTACATCTCACACCTTCTGCATTTTTGTGTTTGGTCTCCTGGGTGAACCACCGGGATTGCTATGACACTCATGGTTCTACCAGCACACCTGTGGCTCCATCTCAGGTTGGAAGGTGTCTAGGTGTTGCTGGGGGGAGTGCTTCTATGCCTTTGGGCAGAGCCCAGAAGCAAGGCCACCTGGTGGGGAGAGTGGGGAAGCTGCAGTCAGTCATAAGTCAGCCCAGGTCTTGCAGTTGTTGCTGTCGCAGAATGTAGATGTTCTTTCGGGCCTATGGCTTTTCAGGTGGCGGTTAAAACAAGGACAGCCTCAGGCGCTCCAGAGAAAAGTATGTATGGTCAACAATATTACCTGTAAAATTGTGAGGTGTGTGAGAACTTTTTTCTGTCTTCTTATAATTTTCAATTTGCTTCCTTTATTTTTTTATTATAACTCTGCATCTCGGTACTATTTTACAAACCCTCAGATTTTCTATTTACTTTGATTGTTGTTTGAGCAAAGTTGTAATGGCCATCGATTCTTTCAGTAAGGATACCCAGCTGGTTGCTGGGGATTCCAATAAGGAAGACCCAGCTCCAGCCATCATACAGCCTGCATTTTAATAGGGACAACACTAAATGACCACAGCAAAGTGTATTCAGCTCTGTGGGAGGGGACACCAAGAAGTAATTAAGAGTTTTACCTGGTAGGAGTAGAGGCTATATCTGGGGTGACTGGCCATTCAACAAAGGGCGAGGCGGTGAGAAGTCTGCGGAATATGAGAAGGTCTGACTGAGAAGACCAAAGAACACGTAAGAAACTGAACCATGGAGGGTCAAAGCAGGAGGCACCCCCTCAGTATAGGGTTTCGGAGAGGAAGTACTTGGGGTTCCAACAGTAGTCAACTCCCAATATCTAGAATTTATTCTCATTTGATTCTAAATTATTAAATGGAACATGTGGGGCTATGTGATTAGTTAGGACTTGAATCATTTTATAACTTAAACTTTCAAGGGTATGTAGCTTTTCTTAATCAGCTCTTAAGTTTATTGAAAGTGGAATTCATAAATTTTACTGTTTAGTGTTCCTTATAATATCTAGCCCACTGCTGCCTATACAGTAGCTACTCACTAAACATTTGTGAAATAAGTACAGCACAAAATGATTTCTTACTGTTTTTCTCCAGGTAATTCTAGGACATAAGAAAGATTAGAAACTACAATTACCCAGAGTTCAACATTTTAGATTCATTACTTGCTCTTCTGGTGACTTTTACTTCTTCCTCCTCTTCCTCTTCTTTAGCGGATGCAGCATCTGTTATTCAGGACCCCTCCCACCCCGTCTGAAATGCGGATGAGTGAGTGTGACTCCTTGTGACATTTTCAATAGCACGGCAGTCTCTCCAGCATTTGAGGGGATGGAGACTGACAGCAGACAGACGGGCCCATTGACAAGTATGTCCCCTTGTGGTACTCCTGTCACAGCTGAATTATTCTGTCACTTGTGCTGTCACCAGATCAAGGCTGATCCAAGAAGTACAAAGAAGAGCATATCTTCTGATTCTTAATCACAGAGGGAAATGGCTCTGTGACATGTGTGCTTTCTGTGGAAGGGACTGACTTTATTATCTTCTAGGAGTGGTGACAGGGGGCATGGTGTAGCAGGATACACAGAAGTGACCTGCTTGTGATAGTAACAATATTTTGAATTGCCTCCTGATTTGGGTTTCATTTTGTTCAACTGATATCTCTTTCCTACATTTACCCGCCTAAATTTAAGGAGCCCAGCCTGGGAGCGCAGGAGTTGTGCTGGACCACAGGCTCACCAGCCAATCATGCTGTCTTCATGTTAAGGGCACTCAGTCCCCCGCTACTAGGACCCTCACCTGTCATTTCCAATGAACCCCATGAGTGGGGCAACATCCTGCCCATGAGCTCCAGGAGCCTTCTGGAGGGAGGAGCTCCCATAGTTGTATCTCTGGCACCAGACTTCCTTGTTGTGTAAGTCTCTGGCACTTGACTAGAAAGTTCTCTATTGTGATTCCAGTCCCAGAAAGTGTGATAACCTTGGAAACTAAGGGAATTGACTGTAGTAAGGCCCTTTGATATCAATTCTAGGAAAACTTATTTGCTAAACGTAGTTAGAACCACATTTTTTAAAACAGGGAACTACAGTCTTTCCATTGCTCATCACACTTCATATTTCACTAAAGTTTTTCTGAATTACCCCAATAGCTTCATTTTACTCACTTTCTATACAAGATTCTCTATGATTTGTCAAGGTGAAGCTCCCAGTGCATAAAGGCTGTTTTGTTAATGAATTCAACAAATATTTATTAAGTACTTACCAAGTTTCAGGAGTGTGGAGATTAATAAGGCCTGATATTGACTTCTGGGATTTCAACTGTCATTGAAAGGGATGGTAAAATGATGTCTGGCTAATAAGGAGTAATTCACTCACTGTCCGAAGCATCTCAGCCCCTGCTTAGTGCTGCCAAATAACTGATGGAGGGGTATGTGTCTGGAGGTATCTAAATATTACATTTTAAGGCTCAGTCCTCATACTTTGAATTTGATATGTAATTATAAATACATACTAGAAACAGTCCCTACCATTCACACTGCCTTTCATCAACCTGCCCTCACTACCATTACCTACCTGCCCCCGTGCAAACATTTGGGTATGCAACCTCTAAATTCTTTATTTTCTTTTCTGTTTCTATAGTTGTTTTTGTTACTACTTTCTCAATGCATAGTTTGTGCTGCTGCCTCTAAATATCAAAGCCATATTGATAACTGTATCCTAATAGTAAGTTGCATAATTCAATGTTAGCTTAATTTTTATCCTTCAAGAAGTTTGAATTTTATTTTCCAGAGGATGCTTGTATTCCTGACTGGATTTGAACATGCTGGCTCACTTTGTATAGGAAAGTAAAGCAAAGAGTTTACAATAATTTGAAGCAAATGCTTTCATCTAAAATGCTACAGCTGTTACTACTACTATTACCAAACTCCATTGCAACAAATCCCTATATCATCTGGAATAAAATCCTTTATAATTAATTGACTTTCCTGGTACTTGTAAAACACAGGTCTATTTGCTATTGGCAACCTACCTTCCTTAGAGACAGCAGGGAAATATACATGAAAATTACACTGGAGAAATGATGACTCAAGGATGCTGATGTTCCTTTGCATGAGGATATAATTAAATAACAAGATAACTTAATTATAAATAGACTATTCATATGTGTGTAAACATATAGATAACATATTTATTACACTTAATGTTATGTAATATATCTATAATACAGATACTGACAATATTATATAGTATACTTTCTAATAGAATCATGTTTTTATAGCTATTCTACTACCCAGTCACAGAATGATTTTGTCAGGTCAATAAAAAATCTAGAACTGGTAAAAAATTACTTTTAAATAGTCTACTATCTTAGTGCTTTATAAGTACTAGTGAACATTTTAGAAACTTCACTAACCTGATTAATATTTGAAATTAGCTCCTGCAATTCTGATGGTGCCCTGAGTTGATTTCTACGTGAATGATGGGTCTAGTGATGTGAGTGCGGCAAACACCGGAGTTAGAGAAAAATGCCTGTTGTACTCCTTAGACGAGTGACAGAGACTGGCATGTGTTAGTGCGCAGGCTTAGATGGCAGGGCTGTGCCCCTTTCAGGATGATGTGATTAGCTTGATCACGGATTTGGTTGCTCTTTTTCTTCCCTTCAAAATATAATACATAACTGCTTACCATGGTTGTCTGGCCTGCTACTGTGGCCTGTTAGCCTAGGGAAAATGTCTCAGGGGGAAAGGGCCATGAGTTGAGGCAAGTCTTTAGAAATACTGATTAAGTAGAGAAATGCTGAAATTAGAGAGAACTCTAGAGGTTTTGTGATTTTTTTTTTTCAATCTTTAACCAGGAGTAAGAGTTTGTGACTCCTTGAATTTGAGATAGGGTATGTGGTGAAATGGCTGTAACTAGTAACAGTTCCAAGGACTATCATGGAGATAGTAAGCACAACCCCCTGTGGATTTATGGTTTACGACTGGGAGAAGACCAGATCTATCCAACACTGAGACTAATTTCACCTTGCTGTCAACCTCAGCCTCATTATAATATGTTAGCATATTAAACGACACACCCCACCCCACCAGGACTGGACATGGAAAACCCACATAAGAACATGACATGGTGCTCACTGCTCAGGGCTCTTACTACTCAGTTGTAATATTTGATGTTGAAAACCATAGCCGATGCCTCAGAGAGAACAAGAGGGATAAGTCTTTGTCTCTGTTCCCTCCCTTCAGTCCACTCCCCTGTCCCCCTCACTCCTATCAATTGACCGTGACACTAGACAGCACTAGGGTACTTGGATATTGCTGTTCATTCCCGCAACAGAAAGAAGCACCTGCATAGGACGCACAGCATGCCCAGTCCTGGGCCACCTTAGACAGTCTTAGCGGGACCCTTAGGCCCCAGGGGGGCTTCCTGGTCCAGTCTCCTCTAGGTGGCTCCCCTTTCTGGTCACAGTAGACGTCGTCACCTGCCGGTATCCAAATCTGGTCTCAGGGTGCTTGCCTGTTCCTGTGGGTGCAAGGATGGGTGCGTTTATTTTACTTCAGGTTTCTTTCTGAAGCGCATTGCACATTCCATTGCTCTGCACTAATGCTTTTGATTATGTGTGTGAGAGAAGTATTGAAGACAAGGACCTAATTATTTCTTAAATAAAAACAAAACCCACACCTGTCTCTTGCCTAATTTAACTGTTAATCTGCCTGAGGCCTGCTTCCATTTATATGCAAATAAAATGTAATGCCTGCCTTAGTGTTTTTATCTAAAGGGCTTGCTTGATTTCTGAAGGTCAACCGCCTTCCTAACACAGGCTTGGTTGGCTCTGCAGTGTTTTATTTCTTGTACTTTAAAGTGTAGTTATGGTAAAAGATTTTTATGCCAGAGTCTAAACTCAAGATGCATTCAAACAAAGGATATTTTTTATAGTCACGTATTTTAAAGACAATGCCATTGCGGTACCAAAGGCTGAGTCCATATACTGTGTTGTGTTTGCTGACATGTGAGCTGCTGGGCTTCTGAATATGGGTTGGTGACGGCGGGGGTCCAAGCCCTAACACACAGACACGTGCTGAGGACATCTTGGCTGTTTTGTTCCTCTTGATGCATGATGTGTGCGGTTTATGTTCTGGTGGGAAACAGCTATTCTGCTCTGTGCAAATGCATGTTCTATAACCCATTCTTGAATCTATATAATTAAGAATACCCCTGGGATTTGAAGTGAATCTTTTTCTGATTATGCTGTTTCTGAAGTAAGCTCTTTAAATTTTGGAAATATTTTGATTTGGAAACGTTCTTGATTCAGAATCAGTGAGTTTCTGGATATACCTGGGAAAATGGTCTAACGGTTTTAAGTTAGAAAGTCTGAGGTAATAAAAAGAGGGTCTTAGAGCACATCTACATCTTAGGTCTAAAATAAATGAAATTGGGACCTTAAGAAGGCAGTTAATCAGTCAAAAGAAAATGGAGCCCCTAATGCCAAAGAAACTTAATAATCTGCAAGTTTCTTTTCTAAATAGAGGCAGTTAGATTTTTGTCAACATTTTGTTCATGGATTGACTATATAGTTGTTGTGGACATTCACACCTTTCTTCCAAAGAATTTGGGTCCTGGGTTGAGAACTTGAAGTGAACACAGCCAGCCAAAACCACACAATTAAAAAGGAGAGACAGAGA